>PVIA01005789.1:0-32932 GCA_004024845.1 Tonatia bakeri
GACAGCCACGAGCCCTGCGCTACGGAGAGCCAGGCAGCCCGGAGAGCTGGGCAACTGGAGCCACTTTGCCAGGTGTTCAGGTCTGGCCCTGCAGGCGGCGCGGGCGTTGAGCTGAAAGAGCAGTGGGCGCCCCTACCCTTTTTGTTTGGGCTTAGAGCCTGGGGGTTGGGGTGTTGCGAGTTGGCTAAGGCAGCCGGCCACCTACGTCGGTATCTGGGAACTCCGACTCTCTTCGGTGTCCGCGAATCCCAGAAGCTTAGATTCTTGCCCCACCCTGGTGCGGGCTCACCTCGCTTATTGGGGTGAGGGTGGGAAGGTTGAGGTAGCCTTGACGGGAACGTCACCGAGAATTTCTTTTTCAGGTGTGGCTTTTGAACGTACGTGAGAAAAGGGTTCATCATGGCGGATGTGAGTTAACACCCCCTGCGCAAGAGTAAGAAGAGGGTGGAGAGTTTGAAGACTACTGGGCGGGGAGAAGTAGCGCTTCCCGAGTAGAAATTTGTGTCGGCCTTTAATTATTTTCTCTAGGCTGTGGAGTGAGAGACCCATGAATGGATTCACTTGGGTCCCGAGTGGGTCCTGTAATGGGGATGGAGGACACCAAGGTGCTGTTTCCACTCCCCAAATCCTGCATCCATAAGGGAGGCTCTGAACATTTACCATTTTGAGTTTCTAAAGTGGTTTGCTGTTTGGAATCCTTTTTTTCAGCAAGTGGTCATGATTGTCTTTCTAGGTTTATTGTAGCAATATTAGTTGATCTCCAGCTGGTGTCTCTAGCACGTCAATAAAAGTCAGATTCAAAGCTTAGGCTGCTTAATTGTGATAGTTACTAGAAACAGCAAGAAATTAGTACTCATATTAATGTTTGTATTTTGCATCCTGTTACTTTGCATATATATATGCTAGGTGTTCTAAATAGTGAACATTTATTCATTTTAGGAGGTAGGCACTGTCATCCCTGGGTTATGAATGAGGATGATAAGGCACAGGGAGATAAGTAACTTGCTTCAGATTACAGCTAGTACTTGTGGAGTCATGATACCAACCGAGGCAATTTGGCTCCAGAATCCATGTGACCATTACACTAAATAGTCATTCAGCATTAATATGAATATGCTTTTTTTTTAGGTTGCAAGATAATGCGTTTCAACATTAAGCAACGTTTTCTTTATTACTACATTTTTGGGTGTCTTCTGTTATACAGGGACTGGCAGAAGTAATGCCTGCTTGAGTGTGGTTGGTAGGGTAATTATGGTAATAATTTATAGTTTTTTAAAAAATGTATTTATTTTTATAGAGAAGGGGAGGGAAGGAGAAAGAGAGAAACTTCAGTGTGTTGCTGCCTCTCTGCCCACCCTACTGGGGACCTGGCCCCCATCCGAGGCATGTGCCCTGACTGGGATCGAACCTGCAGTCCTCTGGATCGCAGGCTGGCACTCAGTGCACTGAGCCACACCAGCTAGGGCATAATTTATAGTTTTAATTTGAACATTTCACCTGAAATGTCATATGGTATGCTTGAGTATGATGTTGTGTTATAGAATTACATGCTTATGATTTTGTAATAAAAGACTGTAATAAAAAGGGGTGTTATTTATGCTGGACCTTGTATTTCTGAAAGCATATGAGTCAGGCACAATCAAATCACTAAATACTGTATCTATGCAGCATCTGCCTTGCAAGTTTCGGTCATAAGGGTTGTAGCTGAAATAATGATGATTAAGGTGTAATTCCTCTCCTTTAGGGCTTTACAGTTAAAAAAATAGTATGCAAGTAATCATAGATTTGTGTGAAAACTCAAAGGACAGAGGGATACCTCTAGTTCATGTCTATTAGGAAAGCTTGATTGGAGGATTTGGTGGTTGATATTAGCTCTAAATGATGAGTAGCAATTTTTTAAAAAGTAAGAGAGGAAGAATATTGTTAAAAGAATGAATAGCCTAAGCAGTTCCAGAGACGGGAAAGGGAGAGGTATATATGGAAGAGTTGTGAATAGTCCAGTTTAGTGGGAGCTGAGGATGTACATAAGGAGGTGTTAGGAAGGAGGGCTGTAACTTAGTCATAGGCCATGTTTTAGAGTCTCATATGTTCAAAGAATTTATACACACTTCAGTAAATAGTTAAGAACCATTCAAATACTGGTTCTCAACTTTGGTTGCATAGGGAATCATCTGGGGAGCACCTCCAACCCAGGCATCAGTGGTTTGTGTGTATGTGTGTGTATGTGTATTAATGTTCCTCATGTGTTATGCATAGCCAAAGTTGAGAACCACTGCCATTATGGCTTTGCAATGGAAAATATGACTCTTCGCACAGAGCTGAATGGGATAGAAACGTGAGATCAGCATACCAATTGGGATGTTAGTGCAAGTTATAAGTAGTAAAATGAAAATAAAGTGTAATGTCAGTTGAAAAGGAGATCAGTTTAAAAATATTGGACTTCACAAGTGACTTAGAAGTGACAAATTTGAGGTTAGGGTTAAATGTTACTTTAGTTTCAAACCTGAATAATGGGGTTGGTAGTACCATTAGGAACAAAATGAGGAAATTCGGCTTTTATATGAACTGTGATGAGTTGAGGTTTTTTTGTGTATGTTTAAAATGAGAGCAAAGATAAACTGGTGGTAACAAATGAACATTCAGGTTTGGAGAATTGTAGGGTTTAGAGGTTTAAAACAACAGATACCTGATTTATCTATGCAGAGCTCATAATTAATACCTGACTGTCAGTGAAATTCCCCAGATGAGAGAGTGTACTAAGACAAGTAAAATAGCCTTATATTTCTTTTGTCTTAATTATGTTCCATATTAAATGCTTGACATACATTGTCATATATTTAGTCATGTGAGGAATTGAATTTTAGAGAAATCTACTTACCCAAGATTGTTAACATGATGTAACAAAGTTTACATATAGATGTGGAAAGATGTTCATAATATATTCTCAAATGAAGACGCCAGTAGCAACAGGATATAAAATGATATGAAAAGTCTGATCATAATTTTATAGCTTATATATATTTGTGTTTCCCATTTCCAGATAGCAAATCACTTTCTCAGTAAACTTCTAAAACTATTTAATGATGTAGGTTCTGCTATTATTCCTACCCAACAAATATTGAAACTGAGGTTTAGAGAAAAGGCTGAACTTGCTTCAAGTCACACAACTAATGTGTCAAAATCAGAAAGAGAAAGAAAACAGAAGCAAGAAAGGTTATGAATGTTAACTTTGGGTACCTAGAATGTGAATGGGATAGAATCTAGGGAACTCTAGTGCAAGACATGTTATATGATTTCTTTACTATCTTCTTTCAGGACCTAAAGCGATTCCTGTATAAAAAGTTACCAAGGTAAAAAATTATTTGTCATTAAAGAAGTTATGCATAACCTGTTATTTTTATATAGTGTTTTGTTTCTTACTTTATACTAATATTGTGTGTCTAGTATGCTGTTTTTTTGCACTGTAAATACCTAGTATATCCCTAGGTAGCATAAATGTTATCCTTTGGATTTGCAGCTAAATAACAGGGCATTGAGAGGTTAAAAGACTTAAAGGTTAAACAGCTCGTGGATACTGGAGGGCTAGAACTCATTTCTTGCCACATTAGAGCTCTTTCAAATATACTGTCATAGCAGTTTACTGGATTATAGTTTGAAGTCATTATAGCAGTTTTAAGGGGAAAAAACTAAGAACTTGTCTTTGTTTTTAATGTGCTTTTAAGACCTAATTATCAAGTCTACACATGATCCAAAATGCTAGACTTAGGCAGCACTTTATACTTGAATACTCACAAGGCTTTCTTTAGCCTGCATACAGTCCATGTGATATACCATTTTATATTTTTATTGTTGTTCAAATACAGTTGAATCCATTTTCACCCCACCACGACCCCCACCCCACCTATCCTCGCCTCCCAACCTGGAACCTACTCCCTTTGGCTTTGTCCATGTGTCCTTTATCTATGTTCTTTGATGGCCCTTCTCCTATTTTCCCTCTCCCCACTCCCCTTTGGTTACTATCAGTTTGTTCTTTATTTCAGTGTCTCTGGTTATATTTTGCTTGCTTGTTTTGTTGACTAGGTTCCACTTAAAGGTGAGATCATTTGTCTTTCACTGCCTGGCCTGTTTCACTTAGCATAATGCTCTCCAGTTCCATCCATGCTGTCGCAAAGGGTAGGAGCTCCTTCTTTCTTTCTGCTGCATAGAATTCCATTGTGTAAATGTACCACAGTTTTTTGATCCACTCATTTACTGATGGGTACCTAGGTTGCTTCCAGCACTTGGGTATTGTAAATTGTGCTACTATGAACATTGTGGTGCATAAGTTCTTTTGGGTTACTGTTTCAGGATTCTTAGGGTATAATCCTAGCAGTGGTATTGCTTGGTTAAATGGCAGTTCCATTTTTAGTTTTTTGAGGAAATTCCATACTGTTTTCCACTGTGTCGGCACCAGTCTGCATTCCCACCAAACAACACACTGGGGTCCCCTTTTCTCCACATCCTCTCCAACAATTGTTTGTTGATTTGGTTATGATGGCCATTCTGACCATTGTGAAGTGGTATCTCATTGTGGTTTTAATTTGCATCTCTCTGATGGCTAGTGATGCTGCACATCCTTTCTTATGTCTCTGGACCCTCTGTATATCCTCCTTGGAGAAGTGTCTGTTCAGGTCCTTTGCCCATTTATTAATTGGGTAGTTTGTCTTCCTTAATTGTGTGGTCTGTCACCATTTTGTAAATTAGGCTCTTATGTTAAGGACAGCAAATTTCATTTTAGAAATTTTATTAATTGAAATGACTTTGTCACTTTAGTTCAATTAAAATTTGCATTTAGTTTAATGTAAAATGATACCTTAGAGTTAAGGGCGTGAGAGAGAAGAATGTAACTGAGACATCCATTCTCATATTCCAGAATAACTGAATAACCCTTGAGATAATATAGCAGGATATGTTATTTTTAAATTTTTTATCCTTCAAATCTGTTTGAAGTTAAAAAGTTTTAGATGTCAGTTTATTTCTATAGGTAGGAAAAGAAAACCCTTGTTCAGATTTTTTTCTTGAACTGTTTGGTGTGACTTGCCTATTTACCGGTACTTTACTCCAATTATAGACCACCAAAAGTTAATGATATCATCCTCTGGTTTTGATTTATATATATTTTTCATACATATTCAGGAAGAAGATACTCTTGATGTGTTAAACAGTTGTTTGTTACCACTGATTTTATGTTAATGCAATACTTAAATTAATTGTTACTTTTTTCTTCCTAGTGCTGGCTGCTGATTCTGTTCTCAACCTAATGACTAGCAATACAGACAGTCCTAGCTTTGCACAGTATAAACATCGAGAATTTAGAGTATATTTATTTCTTTGTAAAAAAACTTATGATGCTACATCCTTAAGATAAGGAACAGGCAGCTTTTCTGTGCCATGGCAAATAGGCATACTCCCAAGTTTGGATTTGGATCAGCTTTCAACATTGTGTGTGTCCTTTGTGCTTTCACTGTTGTGAAATACCTCTTGGAGAGGTCTTTAATGTGAAGTTTTTTTTGCCAGTGTCACTTCCTCTCGGACATCTTTACCCTTTCCTCCCAACCACTTTCTCATTTATGTCAATAAGTCCACTTTACTAAGTTCCTCTGGCTGCACATTCTGTGCAGAACAATGATAATGTCAACCTCTCTCAGCCAGCTGTTTCTTTTTTTAACTCCACTTACTTTCTATTCTGGTTTCACTTCCAGCATTATCACTTTTCATTTCTTTGCTTTATTTCATCTTTATTGGCCTTATTGCTGTTACTTTTTAATGTCATTGGACAAAATAAAAGTACATGCTGTGTTCTCTGCATAGCAGATGCTCAGTGACCAATCGCCAACACGCTTTGAAAAAGGCAGTGTGACTGGTTATTGATCACAAGTGTATCTATTATTTGCAGTTATTTACATAGTGGTTTGTGAACTAAAGGGTTAGCGAAGCTTGTACTTTATGCAGTTAATTCAGTTAATACACCATACTTACTGAAATTTGAACCATGGTGTTGAAAGTGAGTGGTGTTATTTAACTAAACTGATAATTAAAATGTTTCCACATTGGGACTTTAAAAAATGAGGGCTTTCTATATTTATTTGTATTTGCCTTCTTAGAGACTTACCATATTGAAAGGTTGATAAAATTGGTGATGATGATGGTGGGGGATGGGGACAGTGTCACACTGATGACAAAATACAGAAATGGAAGCACAGTTGATATTCGTAAAAACTTAATGAAAATTGTTTTGTAATGGAAGGAAAAGGGTTAGCACCAGGTGGTGTTTTTTTCATGATGACTGAGGCCAGTGTGATTTATATTTTATGACCATTTCTTCTTGAAAGTTAGGCATATTGCATCCCAAGAGCCAGAAGAATGAAAAAGTAATAATATTGAACACCTACACATAAAATATTAGAATACATGCTTTGATTTGTGGGTAGATGTATATAAAAGTTAAGGGGTTGGACACAGGCAGCCTGGCTTCAGAGCTGTGGGTCCAGGCTTTTAAATGTACTGCTGTTCCTCTCATGAGACCAAGTCAGACAGCTACAGATATTAATGGAATGTGGTTTGTTCCTTTTTTAAAATTCTCTGTTAAAACAGTTCTTGGATTTATATTTTAAAATCTAGTTGTAACACAAGCAGTCTCAGGCTTAAATAGTCACAACCTTGTATTTTAAAATAAGCAGATGTTTCATCATTATATGAGTAAAACTAAGTATGATGTCTTTCATTACTAATGTAACATTTGCTTTTTTTGGAATAAAAAATGTTTTGGTAAGTGTAAGGTTTAGATTTCTGCAGAATATTTCATAAAATGTAATCCATCCCAAAAGTATAGTAGGGTGCCTATCAGTGCATCATAGGTATTTTCAGTTATTAGTAAAAATCTATTCACATTGTTCTTTGTTGACTACCTGTGTAATTAGAAATGCCTTTTATATTTGTAGCCCAATTTCTTTGAGTGGTTACTCCAAGTATGTGAGTGATTTTTCTACTTTGTCGAACATGTATCTCTGTGAATTTGAAACCTATTAAAAAGAACACCTTTTTATCTGTCTCCTCTTTAGGTGCGTTAGTTGGCATTTAAATTAATTAATTTGAAAAGAAAAAAAGAAGCTATCTATGGTGACACAGGTTTTTAAAACATTTTTGTAGTACTCTCTTACCCATTTTATAATTTGCTTATTTTTGAGTAGGCAATACATTCATAAAGTTCAATATTCAAAAGTTAGTCAAAGGACATAGAGTGAGAAGTTTCTCATCACTGCCCTTCAGTCATAGTGTCCCTCTCCTAGGCACCCACTGTTACATATGGTAACAGGCAAACATGTGTAAACACATATTTACATGTATACACAGAGGTCCCAGTTTAGTCTGCTATAACAAGGTACTATAGATTGAATATTCCTTACACATGACCAAAATTTATTTCTCTTACTTCTGGAAGCTAGAAGTCTGAAATTGGTATCAACGTGGTTGAGTTCATGTGAAGGCCCTCTTCTGGTTTGCAGCTTGCAGACTTCTCATATTGTCACAAAGGGGAGGAAGCTAATTAGTTTTCCAATCTCTTAGGAGGACACTAAGTGCATTCATGAGGACTCCACCCTTATGGCCTAATACCTCCCAAAGGCCCCACCCCCCAATACCATCACATTGGGAATAGGGTTTTAATATATGAATTTGGGGGGTTACACAAACAATCTTTTGGAACATACACACACATATACCTATATGTGTTATTATATTAATACGTTGCTTCTTGTACACACTATTCAAAACCATATGTTTTTTCATATAACTCTATAACTGAGATCAGTCTTTCCCAGTACCTAAAAAGCTGCTTCTTTGTTTTTTATGTCCACAGAGTATTCCATGGCACGTGTGTCATAACTTATTTAACTTGTTCTTCTTGATGGATAGTTAGGTTTCCAATCTTTTTCTGTTGAAATATTTTAAGAGATGGTGCTGTTAAGAACTGTACAAAGTGCTATGTGGTTGTCCATGTATCTGCTGGATATATTTTTATATAACCTAGTTTTTAACTTAGAAGAATATATTTGTTTTATGTACTCATTATATAGGGCATGTTTTAATCCACCACTCATTTTAGCATTGAATGATAATAGGAAATAATACTAGTAAATATTTATATACATTGTTTCATCATTGTTATTTTTAATGTGAGGCAGATAAATGGCTTTGTTTGTAATGTTTTCTCCTCAAATGTCAGTAATACTCTGACTTAAACATTTTTGACAATGGGATTTTTAAAAATATAATTTCAGTATCCTCAGTTAATATGAATATTCTTCATTCCTAAGTTAAAATATTAAGGTTAACACCATAAGTAGTGGATAATTCTGGGCTATACAGTAGGAACACTGAGCATATTTCTGAATTGTAATATCCATGTGTTATAAGATAGTACAAGGCTCTAGGTTTTGTATAAATATTGCAAGTTTGTTTCCTCATCATAATTTTTAACAGTATGCTTTTGTGCTGTAGGAATTCTCACTAATAATTTAATACCTAAATTGCAGTGATAAATTATGTCATTGTCAGGGAGCACAGATGATACCCTGGTATTAATAATTAATATTTTTTAATGTAAACTATGTACCAACTACATGTATGATTTTATTATATTTCACAATAGTCAAAAAGTACACTTATCTTCATTTTCAGATTGTTAACTAAGGCTTAGAGAGGTTTTATAATTGGCCCACGGTAGCATAAATAGTCAGCAGGAGAACCTGGATGGAACCCAGGTCTTTATTTCGGAAATGTAGTCGTGACCATTCTGCTTAGTGCTCCTTACACAAGTATGGCTGAAAGGATTGCTGCAGGACCTTCATTCTTCCCATCCAGTTACTTCAGCTTAGAGGTCTTTTCACCCGTCTATTAATCAGAACCATACATTTAAGCTGAGCTATCACTTCCTCAGGGAGACCTGCCCTGACCCACCTGTCTAAATCAGCCCCCAACCCCATTATAATTTTATGTTTTGTGAAGGCAGTGTGTTTGTTTTAGCTTAGCATGGTATTATGAATATTCAGTGCCACATACAGTGGGCATTTGTTATTAGAATGAATGAAAGAAAAAGTCTTTGTCATTGTTACCATTGCTGATAACCTGTCACAGTTTTGTAAACCGTAGAATAATTACCAATTTTAATGGAGAATCAGCTATATTTAGATCTTTATCAATAAACTACATAAAATTGTAAAGATTATAAACATGTTAATAATACACATTCATTCAGTTTCTGGAAAAGTTTTGGCAAACATTGAAGCTTCTGCTGTCAATAATTGTATTTCCTTTTTTTTTTCCAGAAATATATACATGAAAATTACCATTATGATGTTGATGTACATATTTTCAGAAAGTGAAATGTTTTACAGTATTTTATCTGTTTTTCCTTTCTAGTGTTGAAGGGCTCCATGCTATTGTTGTATCAGACAGAGATGGAGTGCCTGTTATTAAAGGTAAAACTGAGTACCTAACATGCTGTTGTCATGTTTGCTTTACAATGAAAATGCACTTATATCTGAGTAGTGCAGGAGCAAGTGTATGAAACCCATTTTAATAAATTCAAGAGATGGTCTTAATTTGGGGGAAATGTTTGCTTTTGTATGTTAAAGACTGTGTTGAAACTTACAACATATTATATGTTAAATGTATCTTGTTACCATTCAAAGCATGGATTTGTCACAGGCCCAGTTTTCTATTACAGACATTTTATGGTATAATATAAAACCGTTAGTAAATCTAAGTGATAAGGCTGGGAATGTATGCAGGCTAGATATATTATGCACAAAACTCCCCCCACCATGTATATTATCAGTAGTTCAGTAGTTTTAGATAAACATACATTTGAATCAATATAGATTGATTGTTTTGTTTAAACTTTCTTGATTTTTCACTACTTTACTGGAAATAAGATCTTAAAAATAATTACTTTAGTTAGCTAGAACCTAACAAGAAATTTTCACCTAATGGAGATCTTGCTGACTTCCAGCCAAGATGGAGGTGTAGGTAGACACACTTTGCCTCCTTGTATAGCCATAAGAAAGGTCACAACTAACTTCAAAACAAAAACCAGCCAGACCTGCCAGAAAATCAAACTGTATAGAAGTCCAACAACTAGGATTTAAAGAGGAAATATTCAGCTAGAGGAGTAGGAGAGGTGGAGACAGGGAACTGGGAATGAGAGGATGTGGTGTGACAGTGGTGAGGTGGCAGCAGCAAGGCAGTGGTGACAGCTAGAGGAATGGGTGATCCCACATTTATGTGTGGCTGATAAAAACCGGGAGGGACACCTCAGAAGTGAGTCAGCCCCAGGCCAGACCACGCAACCCAGGGTTCCAGTGCAGGGAAAATAAAGCCTTATAACTTCTGGCTGTAAAAACCAGTGGGGGTTGGGGTGGTGGAAGAAACTGCTGGTCTCAGGAAAGTCTGTTTAAAGGGCTTCCATGGTCCCTTTGAACTATGCAAATCCACCCACTCTGGGAACCACCACCAAGGCAACAGCTAGAGAGGTGCCAGTTGAATACTGGAAGTGGATAAGTGAATGGAAATGGAGTGAGAGCCTAGCAAGCAGCATTATTTCCTCTCCGACCCCTCCCCACATACATTACCACAAAGTGGCAAAGCGGGTTGCCCTGCCCTGGAGAATTTCTAAGGCTCTGACCCTTACAACATAACATATGCCTTTTACGGGGAGTCAAAGCAGCTATACGTAACACAGAAACAAACACAGGGAGGCTGCTAAATTAAAGAGACAAAGAAATATGGCCCAAATGAAAGAACAGATCAAAACTCTCCAGAAAAAGAACTAAGTGAAATGGAGATAGCCAACCTTTCAGATGTAGAGTTCAAAACACTGATGATAAGGATGCTCAAAGAATTCATTGATTACAGCAAACATATAAGAGAAGAAATAATAAAGGCTACACTAAGTGAAATAAAGGAAAATCCACAGGGAACCAACAGTGAATGGAAGGAGGTTGGGGTTCAAATCAACAATTTGGAACATAAGAAAGAAAGTCAACCAGTATAAAATGAAGAAACAAGAATTTAAAAAAATGAGGAGAGACTAGGAAGAAGACTCTGGGGCATCTCCAGAAGGGCCAGCATCCAAACCATAGGATGTCAGAAGAGGAAGAACAAGAAATTGAAAACTTATTTGAAAAAATAATGAAAGAAAATTTCCCAAATTTGATGAAGGAGATGGACATACAAGTCCCGGAAGTGCACAGAGTCCCAAACAGTTGGACCCAAAGAGGATCATGCCAAGACACGTCATAATTAAAATGTTAAAGGTTAAAGATAAAGAGGGAATCTTAAAAGCAGCAAGAGAAGAGAGTTGCCTACAAAAGAGCTCCCATAAGACTATCAGCTGGTTTCTCAAAAGAAACCTTCCAGGCAAGAAGGGACTGGCAAGTATTCAAAGTGATGAAAAGCAAAGACCTATAACCAAGATTACTCTATCCAGCAAAGCTATCATTTAGAATGGAAGGGCAGATAAAGTGGTTCCCAGACCAGTGGAAAGGAGAAGCACTTCCTTTTCAAGTTAAAGGAGTTAATCATCACCAAATCCTTATTTATATGAAATGTTAAAGGGACTTATTTAAGAAAAAGATTAAAACTATGAACAGTAAAATGACAACAAAGGAACAGCTATCAACAACTGAATCTACACAAAAACAAACTTAGCAAACAACTAGAACAGGAACAGGATCACAGAAATGGAGGATTACCAGCTGGGAGGGGGAAGTGGGGAAAGGTACAGGGAAATAAGAAGCATAAATGTTAGGTACAAAATAGGGGAGGTTAAGAACAGTATAGGAAATAGGACAAAGAACTTACATGCACAACCCATGGACATGAACTAAGGGGGGTTTGCTGGAGGGAAGGCAGGTACCAAGGAGAGGGGGACAAGGGGGGGAATAATAGGGATAACTATAATAGCATAATCAATAAAATGTACCTTTAAAAAAAATTTAAAAGATAACAATAAAGAAAAGAAAAGCTTGATAACTGGAAAAAATATTTTTCTAAGATTTTTTTTATTTTAGAGAGGGGAAGGGAGGGAGAAAGAGAGGGAAAGAAATATGTGTAACATGTGCCCCCCGACTAAGGACCTGCCCACAGCCCAGGCATGTGCTCTGACTGGGAATTGAACTGATGGTCCTTTGATTCACAGGTCAGCACTCAATCCACTGAGCCACACCAGCAAGGGCTGAAAAAAAAATTTCTTTACCTGATTTCAGCCTTTGTTGTTTTTAAGTGTATATGATATCACAGTCATATTGTAAGACCATTATTACTACTGTCTGGTATCATCAGATTGGGTGTTCACTGGGACAATGTAATAGCTTTACCAGAGAAAGGTTAAATAATGTTCTATACATTTTGTTGCCAACTTATTTCCCACCTGAGGTTATCATATATGTCAGGTAATTTTAAATTTAGAGTTGAAAGGAAATTTAGAAATCAGTTGCAAAGAGTACATTGTCATTCCAAAATGGCAGTGTGAGTCAGTGACAAAAATAATATCAGAACCCACTGTCTCCTGACATGTGGTGTAGTGTGCTTTCTATACCACCGTAAAACAGGTGGCTGTGGGCAAGTCACTTGGCTTTTCCAAATTCTGTAATGAATGCTTTCAACAAAATAATCTTAAGATATTTTCCAGCTTTAATGTTCTTTCTGCAGATCTCTGTGTTAATGCTTTAAGCTTGCACAGCTAACTCCATGACATTAATGTGTGAAGGAAAAGAGCTGGCCAGCTGCAGGATTAGTGATGTCTATACGTGATACAACTGCCTTTTATGAGAGCAAAGTTTTCTGAGCTCTCTTACTTAGGTTGGCTGACAGTTATTAAATGTACTGATTAATCTGTGTTTTAAGATAGGTAGATATTAAGGAAATACAAACATCTAGTGTATTTTTAAAAACTAAAAAAATATTGTGAGAATCGCCATTTCTTGCCTTAGTTGTGATCACTCAACTTCTGAGCAGTTTTTCACACTTAAATTGATGAGATCCACCAGTCAGTGATACAATTTTAAATATTGGAAGCAGAACCCTATGCTTGATATTTTTATAGATATATGTTTAAAAAGTGCTATAAATCTTATTTTTACCATGTCCACTGCTTAACTTTTACTTAACTCACTTGCGTTTCCAGTAGCCAATGATAATGCTCCAGAGCATGCCTTGAGACCCGGTTTCTTATCTACTTTTGCCCTTGCAACAGACCAGGGAAGCAAACTTGGACTTTCAAAAAATAAAAGTATCATCTGTTATTATAATACCTACCAGGTAAGTTCATAACTTTTGAATGGTTTGCTGATTTCAACTATTATTGTTATGTTTTCTATATAACAAAGCTTGTGTTATCATTCTAAATTTGAGTTTTGAAGGGGTAGAATTTTAAAATCTGGGTCTTCAAATTGGTTATGTGAAACTATAGTGATTTTCTTCACATTTTAAAGCAGGAATTAGTGACTGTGGGAAAGCAGTAAAAAAGGTAATAAAGTACATGTTACCCTGAAAAGGGTAAGTCAGGTCACTATTACCTCCAGTAGATGGTGCCCTCAGCCTAACAACTAGTATCTCAAGAGACTGGTTGTTGTGACAGGAAAAAATGTCTCTTGAAAGTCAAATGATAAGTTATTTAAATGTGTTATTTCAGCTAATTCTTTCATTTGGTAAATAATATAAATATTATATATATAAATAAATATTATATATATATATAAAATAAGTGCCCAGCTGCATTTTCTTTAGAATAAATTAATCACTTGTGTTTTAGTGATGCTTATCAAAGTATGACTTATATATTACTGATAATACACAAGTAACATCTTTCATTTTAAGGTATACTTTTTAATGTGTATTGGGCAAAACCCATCTCACCTTTAACTGTACTGATAAGGATTAGGTTGAAGGTAAGTTGATAGTTGATTTGAAGTTAATTTAAATTTGTTTAAATTATAGTGGTACATAGGAAGTAGAAAAATCATGAGGATACAACCACTTGAATGACTGAGAAATACTTCCTTTAGCCATTAAATGATTAAATTTTTACTGAGCTCTTACTATGTAATTGACACTCTGCTGGTCTAGAGATAAAAAGATGAAGACACAGTCCCACCTTAAAAATTTCCAGGCTAAATGGTAATGTCTCTAAGAAATAATCATTAACTCTGTTTTATGAAAATACTTTTCAGCTTTCATATTTCATGATGTGGTGCCATGATGTTGTGCTGGTATCTTACACATTTACCATTTAAAAGTTTTTTGAAGGATTAAGATAGTTCATTGAATTATACTGCCTTTTCACAATACAACATATTATTTAGATCTTACTTTCTTTTTTTAGGTGGTTCAATTTAATCGTTTACCTTTGGTGGTGAGTTTCATAGCCAGCAGCAATGCCAATACAGGTGTGTTTTAATTACCTAAGTAGAGCTTTTAATTTTTTATAATACCATATCTGAGCAGTCTAATATGATAGGAGTAGTAGTTTTAGGGTAAAAATGAAAAAAAACAAAACAAAACAGAATTTGTAGTCCAGGTCCACAGTCTGGTCCTTGCTCTGTTTTCCAAGTCTGTGTAATGGAACTAATACCTGCTTTCACCATCTTATGAGGTTATTTTGTAATTCATATGAGACAATGTGTGTAAGTAATCCTTTGACATAGAAAATAAAATGTTATCTTCTTGAATGCCACATTTTGCTCACAGTAAAACAGCTTAAAGCAAGAAGAGAGTAGAAAACCAAAGAAAACACATACATTAGTCAAGGATGAGTTAAATTCCATGTAGACCAATCTATGAGAAATTTTTTACATCTTGAACTAATTGAGCAAAATGAATGTAAAGAGTGTGAATATGAAGAGTATGACAGGATGAAAAAAATCACATTCTTCATGAGGGTTGAAGAATTGAGAACAAGCACTAGGAAGCTGTTCTTTCTGTAGAGGATAGTAAGATCTCATTATATCCAGTAGCCTTCACTAGGTATGTATGTGTAAAGTAATACTATTCAGTTGAATTGTTTTTTTTACTCCCTTTGGTAAAGTGGGATTTTTTTAAAGATCTGTCTCCTTTAGATTTGACTGCTATTTAGAACTATTACACATTCATTTTCTGTTTTTTTATTTCCAAGCTGTTTGAGCAAGTTCTATTTCTATCTATGTCACTGAAGCCAGTCGCTACATTTTCAATCTTTAAAATAAGGGGTTTAGATTTGATGATCTAATACATCTTTTTCTTTTCTAAATCTTTTGAAGCTGTAAAATATGTATGTGAAAACTCTTTGTAATTTACACAGAGGTGTGCAAAAGTAGGTTTACAATTATAATACAAATAAATATTATAGTAAAATACAAGAATAAACTGTGTGTTTTGCCTACTTACATCTGTAAACCTACTTTTGCCTACCCTTATATAGGATATTAGTGGTGTCCATATTTTAAGTGTATTAAACCTCAGTCGTGATAAGTCACCATCACATACTAAGTTATTAGTTGTTATAAATTATGTTGTACAGAATTATATTTTAGTGTTTAGAACATTTCCTTAATAATTCCAATGCTTTTAATATTGTTTGAGATAGAGGAAGATAATGATTTGAACATAGAACAAGCAGTGTCTAAAGTATATAGCCTTTCACTCTGGTAAACTAAGGAGAAGCTAGATCTACTAATTTCTACACTAGGTTGTCTTCAGATTCATCATTAAATTTCCTTTAAACATGGAATTATGTGTAAACTTCATAATGAATATAAGTTTTTTGGTTACTCAGAATTCTTTGTTTTAGTACAGAGAAAAACTATGTCTCATTTATTTTTTAGTAACTAAATTACAAGAAAAGCAAATTTAAGTCAAAAACATTTTAGGAACATTTTTTCCTAATGTTCTAATTTTCTTAATCTCTTTGTTTTAGGACTAATTGTCAGCCTAGAAAAGGAACTGGCTCCATTATTTGAAGAATTGAGACAAGTTGTAGAAGTGTCTTAATCTGACAGTGGTTTTGATGTATACCTTATCTTCAGTATAACAGACACAAACAATATCAATTTAGCAATCTTGACACCACAACAATGTTTGTATCCACATACTCAACAAAGGGCCCCTTTTCTACCTTACACTAAAGAAAGAGTCCACAGGGACAGATTGATTGCTATCTTTTCTTGTATAGATCTTATTTACTGAGACCTTAGGATACCGCAGAAAGGGTTCAGTCTATCGCAGCTCCCATGGAGTTAGTCCGGTCACCAAATCTGCATGAGATTCTTTTCATTGGGTCAGAATCAAAATGTTACTTGGATCCACTTGAACCATGCAGTGTTCCCTCTTGTACATTCTGCTGGGCCTGCAGAATGAAACAGATCCTTTTTATTGTGAATAATAATGAGGACATATTTTTTCCATATTGTTTTATTTCTTTGCATTGAGTGTGGGGAAGATGAAATGGCATAGTAAAGTAATAAAATCAGTACAATCACTAACTTTCCTTTGTATATATTATTTTGCAGTATAGATGAGTATTACTAATTGATTTGATTCTCCCCAGAGGGTGCTGCTGTTTAATGAAAATGATAGCTGATGGTTTTCCCCCTCTCTGCTTTCTATAACCAATCAGTGTTTTAATGTTTGTGTGTTCTTTATAAAATTTAGGTGTAATTCATTATTGAACTGTTTCCAATATTGAAATGTATGTAAATGTGATAAAACCATTTTTTCAGTGCATAAGTATAAATAAAATAGTATTTTTAAAAGTATAGTTTGAGCATTGTATAGTTTCCCCTCCCCCCCCCAACTTCTTTCAAAAGTTTAAAGAATATAATTACTACATTCATTCTTTTCAACCACATGAATAAGTAGTGAGTTTCTTCTGGATATTGCTCGGGAGATGGTTTTACCTAGCATAAACTGTCAGTTGGAGAATAAATATCCATGAACCTAATTTAATCTCTGTGAAATTGGTATCATACTAATATAAAGGGCATACTAATGCCCTTTATATTTCAGCAATGCAGTCCATCATTCGAAGTTGTTGATTTCCTCCTAGGTTCTTTGACAGTCTGAGTTTGTTCTGGTACGTACAGTTCAGAACGCGTGCACTGAGCACCCATGTGCCATTCACCAGAACTACCGCATTGTAGAAGTCTAGGGAGCACAGTTCACATCCTACTTCTGTGCTCCGGGGGTGCATTTTCCATGGAATGTGTGTAAATGTGGTCCCTGAGGCTGTGGAGTGAGGCAGTGGGCCAGGCACTGTGCCTGCTTGCTGCTTTCCCTCACTCCCTCCTTTCCTCCTATACAAATAGGAGACTAAATTGTGGTACCCACCTTTAAAGAATTTAAAGTTCAATAAATGAGACAGGTATATGAAATGCCGTGATAAAGATTGCTATAGAGACAGAATAGGGGCATTGATTTATTTTATTTACTTATTTTTTTTAGAATTAGATTTTGCTTCATCTTGAGAGAATGGGGGCATTTAAATTGGGCAGGAACAACAGCCTTTACAAAGAAGTAGACAGAAGAGAGATGTTTTATCTGCAAAGAATTGTATAACCTAATGAAACAGATATACCCATTAAAATCAGAGTTCCCATTATCTAGATTATTATTTAGTAGTACCCTGAAAATTTCTTCTAGGGCAATGCTTCATAGAATAAAGTATTTTATAAATGAGTTGACCAAAATTTTAATTGCAGGTAATAATTATGTACTTAAAAATTCCAGGAAAGAAAACTGTATTAAATGGAGGTACTTAACCTTTGCATGGCAAATCCTACTCCTGTTAAAATTTCTCTTTGAGGGGGTATAATAAGTTCTATAGTTCATCTAGAAAAATAAGGTGAAAATCTCTTAAGTTTTGAAAAATAAGGTGAAAATCTCTTAAGTTTTGAAATGCTAAACCTGACCCTAGACCTAGACCTACCCCAGCCCTAAACATTTCTAACCGTAGCCCTAGCCCTATCCTGAACTCACTTTATCCTTAGCCCTACATCTAGCCCTAATCCTAACCCTATGTCAAAAAAAGAAAACCTTTCTGAAAAGGTAGTATAAAACAAAGCACACAGCTAGATGGGTGAACAGAACAGACTGATCCAAGAACAGGCTTTATTACGTACATATGAGGACTTAAAACAAAAATTATGTAAGTCAGTGGGGAGAGGATTATTTGATAACCAGTAGAGCACGTATTTTCTATACTCTGCTGATGAAAGTGAAAATCGTTATGCCCCTTTATGAGGAACAGTTGGGCTTTGTCTATCAAACTTTCAAATACTAGGATTCTCCAGGGAAACAGCACCCCCAGACACAAAATACTTAAATTGGGTACCTCACGACCAGTCAAGTTGACACAAAACCATTACAACCAGCAATTCCACTTGCAGATAGTTATCCTACTGATGTACATGGACATGTGCAAAATTATGTATTTTCAGGTCTATTCATTTCAGTTTGGTTAACACCAAAAAAAATGTAAACCTACATACCTATTATAGATAGGGTGACCATGTGTTCTGGTTTTCTTTTAACAGTTTATACATTTCAAAGTATAATCATGAGAGCTTTCAACTCTCAAGTGTCCCATTTTATGTAAGAAACGCTATGGTCACCCTCATCATAGAGGGTTGGTTAAATAATGGCTACATTTGTCCAATGGAAAAGAAGAATAAAGATGATAGGTACTGTGACCGAATAGCAAGAGGAGTCCTGCTTCCTCCTTTGGCCTCCTCACCCTGCTTCTAAGAACATCATGGCCTGTTTTATCTTCCTTGCTTCCCAGGCATTGTAAACTTTCAATGCTCTGCCCACCAGCTGAGAGGGATTCATTCCCAATGCCCCATCTAAATACTGGAGTTTATTTCTAATATCCGGGGTACTTTGCCCAATAACGGTCATGTTTACCATCCGCACATTCTCTGCTGCCTGTGGGTCAGCGTCAGTGTGCTTCCTACAGGCCTGGTAGATCTCTCTGAAAATTCAGAAGAGTCCTCATTGGGCTTTTGCTGAAGGGCGGGTATCATATTTAAGACTCTTTTGCTTGGGCACCTCCTTAAACCCTTCCAATATGCATTTTCTGTAATGTTCCAGGAAGGCTAGGCCCCCACCATTTGGGTACCAGTCAGGATGTCCAGGGAATTGCCACAGCTGGGTTGGGGGTCCCATTGGGATTCTCTTGGTGGAGACCTGTTCATTACCTCTATAACCAGCCATCTTTCATCCACAGTCAAGATATTGAGGAGAGCTGATATATCTGCCCAGTTTGTATGAGGGGTGACAAAAATGGAGGCGATAAAATCTGCCATTCTCTGAGGATCATCAGTATATGAAGGGTTGGAATTTTTCCAATTCAGTACGCCTGAAGTGGAGAATGGGGTATGGGCCCAATAGTAGCCAGCAGGCTGGCCTTCCCAATTTATTGCACCAGTAGGATATCACCTCAAAGGAAACTGGCTTGCTCTAGATAGGGATGCTCCCTTGCCAAATTGGGTACCCTGACGGGTCTTTGAGGGGGAGACCCACCCCTCACCATACAAGGGTGGAGCTGTTTGCTTTGTGGTCTCTACTTCAGGGTCAGCTCGAGAAGGGGGCGGTGGCCCAAAAGCTCCTCCTACCACGAACTCGAGTTCTGTAGGTTCAGAACATTGACGAGGTTTACCTTCTCAGCCTCCTTTTCTTCTGAGTCTTATACTATGGGGAAGAGGTTTGGGGGCCTCTTCCCTTCTCTGTACAGTCGAGCTATTCTCTGTCCCTGGTAAAATCCTATTATTGAATGACATGAATGCATCGACAAAAGGAATTTCATTCTGTCTAACTGTTGGCAATACTGTTTGAATTTCATGGCAGTACAATAACTTAGAGAGCCATGCAGGGGCCACCTTTCCTTACAAGCCAAAACTTATGTAGGCCGCACAGTGTTACAATAACAAATCAATGCCTCCCTGGACACTGGGTAACGGCAGTTCATGCTCCAGTCTGCCAAAATCCTGCCCTGTGGGCTCCCTCCAGGAGCCAGCACAGAACTACCCTTATTGGCCCAGACATACAGGCCAAAAGCTATAACCAGAAAAATCCAAGAAACCTGAGAACAAATAAAACAGGTATCTTCAACTCCATTATTCTTCCAAAGAGTACTCACAAGCAAATCTGCCAACCAATCTCACAAACCCTGGTTCCCACACAATGGCTTCCCCAAAGCAGCCCTCACCTGGGCCTCGTTTCACAGCCTTCTCCTAGACCTGTCTCCTTTTCACCAGCCAGGCCTGTTCAGGTGGCTGGTGCCATGAGCGGACGTGCAGGAAACTTCCCGGAGACTTTCCCAAGAAACCCCACAGCCCACTTGGGATCCACCAGCCACAGGCTGCCTGCTTCCCATCAGAGTCACCATTGGTGTTACTGAACAGCAAGTGGGGCCCTGCCTCCTGCCACCACCCTCTAGGCAAATTCCAGAGGCAAAGTTTTGATGACAAAGGAAAGGAGTCTTGATTCAAAAGCTACAGAGTTTTGGAATAAGCTTTCCACTGCATTAGGCACTTAAGCCTATCAGTTAAGGCTAAAACTCCTGAGTTCCCCTATTGTTCCTGTTTGGTTTTAATTATCTTATTTCTATAGGGTTAGTTTACACACTAAAACAACATAAGATACAAAAGCTACACAATTTTGGAAGAATGGCAAGCTTCTGCCTCAGAGCTCATCTCCTCTTGAACAAGCAGAAAAGAATAACCCCGCCAGCCCCTGCCAGGGCAGCCCAGCCCTAGGCTGTGCCCGGAGTTCTTTCCCATCCACCATACTGTCCTTCGTGAAACGCAGG
The DNA here is from genome assembly GCA_004024845.1 of Tonatia bakeri. NCBI lineage: Eukaryota > Metazoa > Chordata > Mammalia > Chiroptera > Phyllostomidae > Tonatia > Tonatia bakeri. Next base: position 20,882 of record PVIA01005789.1, read on the forward strand.
CAGCTGCAGCACAATCAATCATTTAGGCATCCTCCAGGAAAAAGAGCTGGAAAGCCAGCCTCTGCCCTCTTTTTATTTTAAATCTTCTGGCCCATAATTCCAAGCACTCTGGAGGCATTCAGCTTCTCAGCTAATCTCTATCTAGGCTGTTTACCATGGCCTCAAGCAACCTCTTCCTCCCTTCCTCCTCTACAGTGATCTGATCTGATCTCTCTGTCAGAACTGAGATGGAATGATCTAAGATACGATGTCGATTGAAAAAAAGCATAGTGTGAAACTGCATGTGGCATGCTACAGGAAGGGAAGATACGTGTGTGTGTTTATATTTGCTTGTATGTGATAGAGCATCTCTGTAGATACACAACCTGGTCACCGTGTAATCCCCAAGGAGTGGACTAGGTACCTGGGTGCAGATATCCCAGACATGAGCCTTTCACTGTAAGCTTTATTGAATTAAAAATCTTTAAGTATTCAAAAATAATAAAATATTTTATGAAACAACAAACCTGAAAATCAACTGGTGATAAGGTGTTAAGGGGCAGAATGCTGTGTCAGTCAGGGTTTGTCAAAGAAACAACCAGTGGGATATTATGTGTGAGATTTATTTCTAGGACCTGGTTTACGTGACTGTGGGAACTGGCAAATCCAAAATCTGTAAGCAGACTAGAAGCCTAGAAAATTTCAGGCAGGAACTCAGACTGCAGTCTTGTCAGAAATCCTTCCCCTTGGAAACCTCAGTTTTGCTCCAAGCAAAACTGACCCTTCAGCTGATTGGATGAGGTGATCCACATTATGGAAAATAATCTCTTTTATTTAAATTCAGTGGACTGTAGATGTTAAGCACATCTATGAAATACCTTCACAGCAACATCTACATTCCCGTTCTACTGAGCAAACGGGTAGCCTAGCCAAGTGACCCACAGCATTCACTGCTTATCCTCAGCAGCTTGGCAGCTATATAAACTGCATTTAATTCCAAATAACTAAGTCATACACCTGTCTAACATGATACAACTATCCAGTGTATAACTGAAAACATATTATTCCTTTCTCTGGAAGAGGGTGTAGTCCTTGAGTAATGATATACTTTAGCGTAAATACTCTGATGTAAGATTAACTGGTTTTGATGTATCTCATGTAGGAGGGTGAGAAGAAAGAAAACAGACATTGCTTAATATATGTATGTGTGTTATATACATTATAAATATATATCATAAAATATATATTTGATACATGTACATACAAACATAAAATGAGGAAAAATAATAATCGCAGTCCTTGTTTCCCATCTGGGTGTGTGGTTGTAGCTGGTTTTTATAAGCACCTTCCATTACTAATTCCATATTCCCTCTGCCCTCAGCGGCTGGTCATGGCTGTTTGCCTGTAGGGTAATGCAAACCTCCATTTCTGAAGAATTTGAGCCATTAGGTGTCCTCCCTGAATTGAATTTTGTAGCTTTCCATTGACTTTAGTTACAGGGCTTGGGGGTACAAAGATTCCCTAGGAGCTCTGTGCTTTAGACATGCCCTTCCTCACCTCCACTGTGCAGTAGCAGCCCAATTTCCCCTTGGCAGTCAGCACAAATCACCCCAGCCAGGACCTGGCTTTGCTTGTTGATTCAGAGGCATGAGGAGCCCAAAGTAACCAAGTAGCAGTCTTAATGTCCAGATTAGTGGAATTGCTGTGTCCCCTCAGGGAGGAATTCCTCCTTTTGTAACAAAACCTCTACACTAGGACAGCCTAAGAGCATAGGGACAGCCCAAAACGATCACTAGGGTTAATAGGGGTGGTGCCATGTACATTTCCATCTCTTGATTCTTGGACCTATGGGAGGAAGAGCACCATGTGTCAAATGCTGATTTAGAGCATGCATAGCTTCAGGGGGAACATTGCCCCACCCTGCAAGCTGCTGCCTGCCATCCAGGTAGTGCCGTGGTACCTGAGTCCTCAACAGGCCATTCCCCCATTCTGTCAGGCCCGCCGCTTCAGGACGATGGGGAACGTGATAGGACTAATGAATTCCATAAGCAAATAAGAAATATATTACCTCCAAAGTCCAAAGAGGCCCATAAGGTATTGTGCCTCTTTTTGGGTTGTGGGAGAAGTCAGATGCACCAAGTTAACATTTACCTTAAAAAAGATACCTAGACCTGTCCCACACCACCGCACCCCTAGAGTTTCAGTGAGGTAGAAAGCCTTAATTTCTTGCTAGAGTTATTTCCCACTCTCAGGCACACAGATGTCTTACAAATAAGTCTAGAGTAGTTGCTACTTCTTGCCCACTATGTCCAATCAGTATATCATCAGTGCGGTGGACCAGTGTGAGAATGTCTCATGTAGGGAAAGGTGGTCAAGGTCTCTGTGGACTAAATTACAACACAGGGCTGGAGAACTGATACACCTCTGAGGGAGGAGAGAGTAAGGTATATTGCTGACCATGCCAGATAACCTGTTTCTGGAGCTCTTTACTAATAAGTATAAAGAAAAAAAAAAAAACATTTGCCAGATCCATAGCTGTATACCAGATCTCAGGGGGTGTGTTAATTTGTTCAAGCAATGGAATCACATCTGGGCCAGTAGCGGCAATTGGAGTCACCCCTGGTTAAGTCCGTGAGGATCTACTGTCATTCTCCAGGAGTCATCTATTTTCTAGATAGGCCAAATAGGTGGGCCCAATGAGGTAGGAAACACCACCCTTGATCCTTCCAGTCTGATGGCAGTACTAACCTCTGAAATATCACCATTGCTTTCCGTTTACTATCTTCCTAGGTAAAGGCAGTTCCAGTGGTTTACACTTGTCCTTTCTTGCCATAAGAGCCCTCATGCCAGCGGGCAGAAAACCAATGCAGCTATTTTGCAAGTGACTCCATATGTCTCCATATGTCTATACCAATATTGCTATCGGAAACTGGGGCAATGGCCACAGGTTCCGGAGCTCACCGGACCACTTCTCTGATTCCATTCTTGCTGCTTCTGTGGAAAACCCAGTCCTTCTCAAATGCCTTCTAGATATTTCCCCGTAAAGCCTTTACATTTACTCTGGAAACCAGTTTTTGCAGATGCCACATGGCACCAGCCAATTTCATTTGCTCTTTTTTCTGTTCTCTAAAGGAGCTCTACATGTACCCCAACCATGGCCATTGGTGCTGCTGCTGACAGGGGTGCCTAGAGGCTGCTGAAGGCTAAGAGTACCATCTTCACAGCTATAAATGTGACACAATTATCAGTGTCTGTCCCTTGAGACTCTAGTGAAAAAACTTCTTTAGGTTTTGTGGAGTATCAGAGTAATAGACAAGAATGTGCCCAGAATCACTCTATTATGGGTGTCCATAACTCATCAGTAAAACATGCGCACCTCAAACCTCTCTACCTTCAAGAATCCTTTCTCAAGAGGGCTCTTGATTCCTTTTGCCTGCCAGCCCACCAGACCAGAGCTCCTCCAAATGTGGCCTGCAAACTGGCCAGTATGCTCTCAGTATGTTCTCAGTATGTGGCAAGATAAGTACAGAAATCATGAGCTGTAAAATCTTACAGCATTTTGACATAGTGATTTTTGATTGTAGAATCTGAAAATAAAAAATGGGATTGGATATTTATGTTTTTATTACGCTTCTTATAATTTATTTTTATTGGATTTTACAAAATTTCAGTCTGAATTGAAAAGAAAAAGAAAATCCGATCCCTCACCACAGGTGATTTAAGAAACTCTGATTGACATCATGCTCCAACAGCCTGAATCCATTGTGAATGGTGCAGGCTCGAGCCTGGAAGTCTGCTGAATACCATACTTGCCCAGGCAAGAATCTAAGAGCTCACTCACTCACATGCCACATGGGTGGGAAGACAAGAGTTCTAGCCTACTGAGTGTTCTGATGTCCAGTGGCTCTGAACTAGAGGGGCAGGGTTCAGAAGCAGGAATAGCCATCCCCACCATGGGGGTGACTCCCCTAATACAGAGGGAACAGTAGTTCTGTGGGGGAAGATATTAGTAGGGGGAATTGTGAGAACACAGTAGTATTCAACCACGGTCTGAAAATATTAAATGGAAGAGCCAGATATTTTGTAAGTGAGAGAGAGAGACATGATTTTTGTTACAGTATATCATTATAATTGTTCTATTTTCTGACTAGTTACTGTTAATCTGTTGCTTTGCCTAATTTAGAAATTAAACTTAACCATAGGTATATATGTATAGAAAAAAACCACAGTATTTATAGAGTTGGTACTGTGTGCAGTTTCAGGCATCCTGTTGGGGGTCTTGGATCATATTCCCTGCAAATAAGGGGGGACTACTGCAACTACTCTACTTGGGCTGTGTCTTAAGAAGTACTGCCTTTATGATAAGCACATATCTGTTAGCAGACATGGCCTGACACAGGCACACCATTGGTTATTCTCCCAGACAACCCCACTCAGATCTGTCCTTGGCACGAAATATTTTCCCTCATCTTGCACTTGCAGAAAGAGCTGTGGACCTCCTCTCAGGGAGTGAAATCATGACCACTTCCCAGGGCTGCTGACAGCAGGTCAAGATCTAGTGTAGCACTAATGACATAGTAGATATGTTAGCTCGCCTTTTTCTTTCGAACCCTCAAGGAAATGGCTTTATCACCACTGCGGCACACTCTCCAGCATATGGCTTTACGTGCCTCACCTGCAGTATTTGCCGTCTATACATTACCACGTATTTATTATCTTTTCTATATTCAAATAAAATCCCCAGGGAACCCAGGCTACTTCTTCAACTCTGAATCCTTCATAGCTCATAGTCTAACTGATGTGGGTTCTTCATTACTGTTTGGATGTTAGGAAGTTAAATTTCTTTTAAATTACAGATAGGAAAAATATATTTTAATAGCAAACATTTCAGGCAAAGAAAATCATGCTCTTTTTAATAAATGTAACCCAAAACTATAAATAAACATGACATATTTTACAAAAGGTAAGAACAGTATTGCCTACACAACAAAGTAACTATCTTGGTTCTAAGAAAACAAAACACAAAACAGTACATTTCAGTAAGGATTCGTTTGTATCTCCTTACTTTGAGAACTTCATATATTTTAACTTGACATTTGCTTTATCTTACATGATAAAAACATAGCAAAATACAGTAAGCATCTTTTTGAAATATACAAAAATTTAATGTAATTTCTGAAACCTAGATATTTAAATTAACAGAAAAACATATTTAACAAGGTATTTCTTTGGACTTCAAGAGCAGTGTTGTATCACAGTTTTGCACCATAATCTTTATATTTTGGTGTTCCTCTTCCACTTTCTCTCCCTTCAAACTTCTATCTAAAAAAAGAAGTATTAATAAAAATAATAGAATCTACTTATGAGCTCTATACTGGATGACAGTATCTCCTTCCCCTATTTCAATCCCCTTATTCTACTTTGAAAATGCCGTGTAACAAACACACCCTTATACCCTGCATGAGGATTTGGTATTGCTCCCTCAACTGGCAACAGAAGAGGCTCTCAAATAAGGTGCAAGGTGCTCAGCTATCTCAGTGCCAGGTGATTCTTACTTCTCTTGGGCTAACACCTACAGTTTACTCTGGGGAAGGGACTGTTGCAACACAATCTTCTTGAGTAGGCTCTTTCAGTCTGTTTGGAGAAATGTTGGGTGAGAATAACTTAGTGCTTACATGCGCTCTATTTTTTGTTATAATAATATGTATAATATTATCATTAAACTACATCATCTATATTTTATTACCCTTCCTCGATTTATGTTTTCTCCTTCTTTAAAACATGTTTCTCCAAAATGATGAAAAGATATTTCTTTTCTTAGATTATACCTTTCTTTATCATCCTACCTAATCATCCATATGACATTGGATGACACTTCTCACAGGTTTACTATTTGAAGGGAAGGAAAAAGCTACCAGATTTCTAAGCCTTTTACAAAGAGAAAATAAATACTGCAAATATTTTCCATTATAGTTTTGGATATTGTTTCATTTGTTGTATAAAGGGGAAAAAAGGCAGAATAACTCTGTTCCTTCCCCAACTCAGTCTTTGACGTTTGCTACCTCAATATACTTTCTAAAGAGGCAGACTAAGCTTCCAAGTACATAGCCATTTCCTTCCTGGTTAATAGCTCAATGTGGATGTCAGAGAAGCTGACCATGACAGAGTGGGACTCTGGGCAAATAATGTCCACAAGGTTGGGGACGACGATGAGGGAAAATGCAAACCCTTTATCTTCTACTAGGAGTACTAAGACTGAGCACACCGGGTGTGTCGGCTGCATCGGTCTCCTCCTCTGTCCCAAGGGTGACCGATCAGAGTTCCGAAGGAGATGAGAACATCCTGAAGGGCAGCAGTTCCCCGTGCATCAGCAAATGTGGTGTGTTTGGAAAGATCCAAATCAGCATCTGCTTCTGATTGGTTTTTAAAGAAAAATCCGCAGTCAGCTTTCAGCTGCAGCCTGCTACGGATCACGGCATCAGAGAGCATGCTGCCCTGCTCCCGCCAGGGCAGCGGTCAGGAGAGATCTATTTGAAGATGAAGGACTGGGATCGGATTGTGCCTTCCCTTTGGTCCAGCTGTTTTCTTATTTGAGACTGTAATAAAATGCACAAACGTACGTACGTATTATTAAGCAATTTTAAGATAACAAATATTAAATAAGACATGCTGATGAGTAAGGAAACCATGCAACAATAAGTTAATAATCATATGCCCCCTTCCTAAGTTTTAATTTGCTTGTTTGGCTTTTTTTTTGTATTTTTCTCAAGAGAAATATAGTAAAGTGATTGCTAAAACTTGTGCAAATTGGGATTTGGCCTAATTCAATAATTCATAAAATGCAATACTATTAAATGCATCAAAAGAAGACACAAAACTAAATTTATTGATAAGGAAAGATATTCATAATATATTACTAGGTGGAGTAAACAAGTAAAGAACACTTAAGAATAATTTAATTTTCTTTTAAATTATTTATTGGCCCAGGGAAAAGTCTAAAAGTATGTGCATTTGATGTATTTTTAACCTTAATTTTCTATAATGATTATATATTGCTTGCATGATTATAAAATAGGAAGAATAAAAAATTGAATCATTTATCAGCAAAGATTTCATATAGCAAAAAATTTTTCACTGAATATCAAATATATTGGAGCCATCTTAAAATGAGTGGTATATTTATTTGGATTTCAAACTGAAAAGATAAACAAAGCAAAAGTCCCAGTATACAGAAAAGAAGATTCAACAAGATTCAATATATCAGCTAATTTCATAACAAATTAATTAATAAAAATTGTGTATGTTTAAAAACATCATGGGTTTCAAGATACTATGTCTACAGGAAATTTTAGAAAGCTTTAAGGACAAGTTCTAGGCAAATAGTTCATTGACTTACAAACACATCCGAAAAATGTATGAGACTGATAAATTTTTATAAGCGTTCCATATCCTCCCTGGGTGGTACATAGAAAGCAGACAAAATAAATTAACTTTTGTCCTTGACCTGTAAAAAATAATGCTTACATTGGAAATTAAGCCAAGTTCCTGTGGCAAGCTTTCTTCTCTGATTTAAAAGGACTTTCTACTATAGAAATATGTCAGCTTTCCTCTCTCTGACTTTCCTGTCCCACTTGTCCTCCTCCAGGCAAAATTGGGCAAGCTTGCACACTTAAAGGAAGGCTGATAGACACTCAGGTGCAAGGCAAAGGCTCTGGGGCTGAGACCTCAGTGCAGATTCGTCCTTTCTCTATTTACCCCTTTCTGCAGCCTTTCCATGTCCCAGAAGAATGAACTATTCCACAAGCCTGCCAGTAGACATGCCAGTGATTCTCAGGGATGCCGTGACTCTTTCAACAGAAATATGTCTCAAATCATCACCATGCTATTTCAGAGTTCTAGGCATTCATCCAGAAAACGTGTGTAACTCACCAATTTCCAACGTAGTATCTTGATCCACTCATCAGCTTCTACTCCTGTCTTTGCACAGAGATAAAATGTCCTGAATGGAAATACTAAGCTGATAAAACAAAAAACAAAAAAAAAAAAGAAAGTAAGAGGCTTCAGGCGGTTAGCTGAATATACATTAGTTGAACACTAATTACAGTATTCCAAGTAAACAAGAATAGACAAAAGGCCTGGGGGAGCAATCTGAGAACGGGTGTATGTGGAGCTATTTCTGCCAGCACTCTGCAGAAATGTCGGGGATGCTGCATATTCATATTATCATCATGGGCCAGATTTGTATTTTCTAATTAGAATTTAAAGAAGAGAAAAAAACATCCAGGACACCCCCATATCCTTTCGTCTTAGACTGAATATAATACTTAGACTTTCATATTTATGCAGCTTATCTGTAAATTGACTCAAAATCTGTGCTACGTTTCAAAGAATAAGCAGACAAAAAAGAAAGCTTGATGAAGGAGCTCACTTGGGTGAGCTTCTTCAGTGAGGAAAACGCTGCCCACTGCGGACGTGGGCAGAGTTAGATGTGGAGGACAGGAGACAACAGACGACGAAACTCCTTAGCTAGTTAGTCATTCCGCCCACTCTGGCCGTGAGTTAGTCAGTCTCTGCTGGAGGGAAGAAGAACTTTCCTACTAGTATAAAAGACTTGTTCTAGGATCATGGTAGCTCATTTGATTGTCTCTTTGGCTGTAGAGACAAAATCATTTGACTAATAGGGTAGCTTACATCTTGCCGGTACTTTCTGTTCTTACCATTGAGATGCAATATGCCAAAAATCTTTTTCCTTTTTTGATTAAAAAAAAAAGTCCTGAGCTGAAATTCAGAAAGGTTTCTATATTCTAAAGCCTAAGCAGCATATCTTTTCGTACCAGTAATGCATGTCGAGTTGATGAGAGGTCAGCCCCTGTGAACAGAAGGTACACCCTGATGTGAGCTCTGGTCAGTGCCGAGTGGACAGTGTGTGTGTGCGGGGCAGGGGGTAGAAAGTGCTATTGTGCACACACTGTATAAAACTCGCTTCTGGAATTGTCATTGTTTGGCAATCCCTGTGGGAGATATTATTGATTGACTATAAATACAGATAACATTTTCCTTTCTTTTTACCAACAGAACTCCAGGTGATATAATTAGTTGAAGCCAATTATAATCATGCTAGTTCCCTTTTTTATCTTCCTCTGCTGCTAGCCATGGCCATGGGGCCCAGTGGCCAATGAGATGAGAGGGGACATCTGATCGGAGGCTTTTTGGGAGAATGTCTGCTTTCCTGATAAAAGCAGGTGGACGTGGCTGATGCCATCCCTACACCTTCTGTCATGACTTACAGGAACCCAGCAGTAGTGAGCAGGAGGAAAAAGCCAGCAAGACTGTAGAGACACAGGACCTGACATTGTCAGGACAGCTGCCTGTCTCCCTACATCTTGTCATATGAACACCATAAACCCCTGCTAGCTCATATAGTTTCTTTATGCAAATTTTAAAAGATATCCACTCTTGGATAATACTATAGAATTAATGTTAATTTTCTTAGGTGTGATAATAGTATTGTAGTTCTCTAAGTGACGTTTTTATTCTGGGGAGATGCACATTGAAGCATTCAGGGGTAGAGTGCCATGAAGTCTGCGCCTCACTTTCAGATGGTTCAGGTGCAAGAAAGTGAACAGAGAGAAAGCAGATGCTGGAAAATATTAACAATGGACGCATCTGGGTGAGGGGTTTATGGGTATGTGTCTATCAACTTTGGTGTGCTTGAAAACTTTAAAATAAAAGCTGGTGGCAAATAAGACACCTCTTCCTCCGGATACTTTACTTTGCCCAGTTAGAAAACTGTCACACTGTGCTGATTATGTTAGAGTAAAACACTTTCGCACCATTTTCCAGAAACTGTCATAACAATACAAATCACCCATCACCGGAGTCAACGAAGTTTTCATAGAGGGGAAAACTCCGAAGGAATAAAACTGTTTGAGATGTGAATGGGGTCCTCCTAAGTGTGCCATACGTGGTGCGTGTACAGCCAACCAATCGTGCCAGCAGACGCGCGATCCCTCCGCGAGCACCCGGTGCGGTGGCTCACTCACGTCACTCAGACCAAAGCAGCTGTACCCATGAAGACACACAGGTTTTGTCCCTCGGCTAAAGTAAGTGGCAAGAAGGCTCTTAAAAATATTTCTTTTATGAAACAACTTACCAAAAACAGTTTACCCTTTCCTGTGAGTAATCAAATTGTACAGCTGAACATTCTGTTAAGTCCAGGATCCGAATTGGTTCTGGGGACTTAAAAAACAACAACCTGTCATTCAAAAAACATACAAATCTGTTCACCACTTATTCCCCTAGCGAATCTTTCACTGTGTGCAACTGTCAATTTTCTTTTCTCCGTGAGGACAGATAATAGAAAATCTACTAAAGGAAGTAACACATCCCTGGTTTGGAAGTTGGTTTTTCATGAAACTGAGCACTAAGAAAACATTGATTTATCAATTTTAATTTGATGGAGATCGATTTTAACACATGGAAGGGAGTCATTTTTCTCTTAAGTCTTGAAACTTCAACTTTCTCAGAAACTTTGTATAGGGAAAGTGAGAGGAAACAAAATAAATTTAAATTGGCTTAATGAAATGGACATGGGAAATGGACATGCTTTTAACAAAGGAGGGAACTGCTGCAAAAGTTGATACACTTTAGCTTGTCCCAGAGAGCAGTTTCCGGGACACACATCTTGTCTTCGCCAAAGAACTTGGGTCACGTCAGGAATCGAGAACTCACGCCTTCACTCATTTAGTGGGTGTTTCAGGTGCTCACAAGGAAAATTTTAGGCATTTTAAAGGCAGATGTTCCTTTCATCTAGAGAGCTGATTTTTAAAGGAAAAATGTATTATCATGTTTCTCACCATCTGGTCTTTGAAGTATTTCAGTTCATTCCTGTGCAGAGTGAACCATCTTGTTTTCCAGGTCTGAGGAAAATAATCAGAACATGTGGGTTTTGAAAACAGAAATGCAATACTTGAATGAGATCATTCCCTTTTGTTTTAAAAATATCTAAACCGTTAGATACAATAAAATATTCTTGTGGTAGGTGTCATTTTCGTGAAAAAGTTTCAAAATATCTACAAAAATGAAAATGATTTTGTGCATTAAGCTAATAATAAAGGCAGGGATATCACCTGCATATTTAAACACATAAGAAACAGCCAATCGAAAGTATTCAAGGTGTCTTATGACAAACACTGAAGCTGCCATCTTACGAACTCTGTAATAATAATAGGTACCATTTTTTGAGCATTTGATGTGGGCTACATACTACCCTTGGATGTTTCTGTATATTATAGCCAATCCTTACATGTGCCAAATATTTTTACTTTATTTTTATTGTTGACACTATTACATATGTCCCCATTTCCCATCCTTTCCCCACCTCCACCCCTCTTTCCTCTACAATGCCAAATATTATCCTTATTTTGTAAAAATTTGAGGTTTAGGAACCTCTAAACACATGATACTCTAAACCTTGTCTAAGAATTCCACAACACTGATGACAAAACTGTGGTTCCCCACCACCCTTTATTTCTTAGCCTGAATGCCAGTGTGCCTGGTTAAAAGTAGCAGCAATGGATTTAAAAACAAATCTGCTATGGATACGAATACTTTGTGTCCTTAGGGGGCAACCAGTCTAGTAGGGACACATATAACTAAACGCACAGGTTCAGTTCAAGCAGGGAAGTACCTTTGAGAGGTATTAAGTGCCCCGACTCTTAAAATAGAGATACTTCATGAAGGTCTTCTCGGCACAGTTAAATGAGACAGAGTAACTTTAAAAACACCATCTCACAAATGGAGGGACAGTTAGACTTCCAGACTAGTAAAGTCTTAAATTGTGTTTTCTTTGGGATCTTTTAAGACATTGTTACATTAATGCCAGTGATGGGTTTTACTTACTTTTAGGTAACATTTTATGCAATTTAACTTTTTTGTTAAAATTTTTTTTTCTTTTAATGATTGTTTAAGTACATTTTTCTCCCCTTTACTCCCAATCAAGCCCACCCACCCCCCTCCCATCTTCCCTCCCATTACCACCCTCCCCCTAGTTTTATCCATGTGTCTTTTAAT
>PVIA01005789.1:33032-108919 GCA_004024845.1 Tonatia bakeri
CCTAATGCAGTGTCTTTGACTATATTTTGCTTGTTTCTTTGTTTTGTTGTTTAGGTTCCTGTTAAAGGTGAAATCATGTGGTATTTATCTTTCACTGCCTGGCTTATTTCGCTTAGCATAATGCTTTCCAGTTGCATCCATGCTGTTGCAAAGGGTAGGAGCTCCTTCTTTCTTTCTGCTGCATAGAATTCCATTGTGTTAAAAAAATTTTTTTAAAGGAATATGCTAGAGTTAACTTGCTACTTTCACCCTCCGTTCTGCCATTAAAAAAGGGTTGTATTTTTTTCTTGGGCATTAACTGTAGGCTACTCTGATGTATTTGACTTTGTCAAAGAATAGTCAAATAACCTTCCAGAATTTTAACTAACAGCCGTAAAGATGAACTCCAGAAACAGGTAAATGTTATAACTGGGTCGAAACGGGCAGGCAGTTATGTTTTACGTAAGTGTCAAAGTGAGAACTGAGTGTGCATGACAGGTTTTCTTCCTTTGTGATGAGCACTAGCCAACACATGCCTCCTTACCTTGACCAGGCCCCCCTGTTTGGTGAGGTAGCCTTCTTTGGTGCCCAGCTGAAAAAGAAAGAAGCACCAGCTGAAGCCCAGAACAATCACAACATGACCTTTGTCTTTCTGTTTCTGTCCTGATTTTAAATAAAACACAAGTTTGCCTTTGATCTTTAAATAATCAGCTTTTATGTTTCACCTAGGCACTGGAAAATCCTTCCTATGTTTAGAGACTGTCAGACTGGATTGTCTCGCGTAATTCTGCAGCAATTGGCAGTCACTGATATCGTCTCCTTATTGCAATTTGCAAAATTTTGCAAATTTTGCAATTTGCTATTTGCAAACAATAAACCACATCTTGCCACTTATAAAAATTAGTGTTGGGCAAAGTGTGTCATGTAAAACCCACCTGCTTGGATTGTCACTAGGGTATTAGGCACATAAACATGCGTGCACACGTTGATTCCGTGTCAGCAGGTTTGGAAAAGTCTGGACCAAGCAAGTAAAGGGATTTATTACTTCTGTGCTTCCCAGAGTCTGTCCGTATTATGCTAATGTGCTTTGTGAATTTTTAAGAGGGAACATTAGCAATGCCATTCCAGTATTTATTTTATTGCCTAATCCTCCACCAACCCCCTCTTTAGTTTTTCATACACTATCAGTTGAGACCTATATTCCATGGGACAGAGTTTCAGGAATGCAGATTATTTACTTATACTTGATTCATCCAAAAGGAATTGGAAGTGAGAATGAATCATTTCTTTTAACTCACACATCAGTAATACAAAGGTAACAAGATACTCCCCTAGCAACTAGAAAATGTAACAAATGGTAGGGGGCTATGTTAATAGAAATTTGCATAAAATAAGGGCCATCAGATGAAGAAATTTATAATTTTATAGATTTCTGCAGAAATTGAGCTTGTGGTAGACATTTTGTTGTGATATGGTGTTATAATATGTCTTATCTTAATAAGGAAAAAATGAATAATAATTGGGAAATAACCTAGTTGACGTCAAGGTTCTTTTTATGGGAGTTTCCAGAGTATTTTTTTCCTGAGGTAAATTCTCTCCACCAAATTAAAAGAGGAACAATAACCATTACAGTAAAAAGAGTTAAAGCAAGAAGTAATATATAACCACTTCTTCTACAATTCTTAGGCATTAAAGTAAGGATGAACTTCTCAAGTGTTCATTTAAATGATCATAAACAATATTGGGGAATTTAATTTAGTGTAATCACTTGACTTATTTTGACATTAAAAGAAATTGAAGTGACTGAACTTTGTTCGGTTATTATGGAAATGGCAAAAACTAAGACTTTGGGTTGTTGCAGGTTAAAGTCTGCAGAGGCAAAATAATCATGGGTAAACTGTTACATAGAAGACCCTGACAGAATTGTTCACTGAAATCAAGCTTCGGAGTGACGCTGCTCACTTCATCTTGCCCCCACCCAAGCAATATACTATAAGTCTAATATTTTCCTAAGGTTTTGGTAGATAACTGGAAGGCTGAGAGGGAAGAGCTGAGAATATTAATTATATTCATGGTCTCAGGAAGTAAGGAGGGAAATAATTATATAGCAGATTTGTCTTTTTTTAAAAAATTATGATCTATAACAGGAAAGCTATTTATAAGAGTCTCAAATTGGAAACCATTTAAATGTTTAAAAAGAAAGGACTAGCCTTCCTATCATCCTTTCTATCTGCTTGGGTGCCTGCCTGCCATAAATTTAGTCAAAAGTCACTGGGTGAGGTGAAGCAAGGTGGGCATCAGTGTGAGTGTGTGCAGGGCATTCCACGTTAGTAAAGGGTGGGCACAGCAGGGTACAGAGAGCAGCTGTGTTGACAACGGTGGCTGCAGCAGCTTGGAGTGAGGTACTGAAGCCTGGAAGGTTGGGGGGCGGGGTTCTGCCTGAAGGGCTGGAAGGGGCAGACAGGGCACAGTGATAGAGCCAAGTCAGGGTAGGTGGGCATCTGCGGTGGGGATAACAGTAGCAATGGCCAGGCTGTGGTCCCTGGGCGATAGGAGATTGCTTGCATTTGATTGATCACAAATAAGTAAGTGTATTGAAGATAATGGAATCCACATTCTTCACTGTGGGGGAAGGGAGTTACAAATATGAGAAGTGAAATACTGGAATGAGCCTTTTGATATTGGATTAGGATTGGAGGTAGTGGCATGACCCCATGGATAGATGATTGATAGATAGGTATTGATATAGAGATATAGGTAAAGGTAGATATATAGATGATAGGTAGACAAATATAGAAAGAAGTAGAATTAAATATAGATATCAATGTAGGTGTTTGCCTATATGTATATGCATACATATTTTGCTAGCTCTGCTCTCAGAGTTGGCTGAGAGAGTGACATCCTAATAACAATAATCATGTAGCAGGCATATCTTGGCTTCTAAAGTACCACAGCCTCCAGAAAAAAACAACAACACAGAATTTCTTAGAGAAGTAGCTGATTCTAGAAATGGATGAAAGGAATATATAAGATAACCCTAGTACATTTTGCTATACCAGGAAGTAAAAAAAAAATTCTCAAAGAACTATGAGGTTATAATGACATGGAAGTCACCTTGAATGAGCTCTTAATGGCCAACCTGGGAAAATTTAAAGGGTCAAAATGAATAATGATAGTCATGATTATAGCCCAATGATATAAAAATAAATGACTACAGAACTTCAGAAAATAAAAAGCTGTTTCTTATAGTAGAATGACAGCCAATAAATGTAAAAGAAAAAATAGAATCACAGAAGCTCCATTTGGTAACACTATAGCAATAATGAAATAGTCAAGAAATATCAATGGATGCTAAAACTTATGGATAAAAGTTTAATGATGTTTCTCTCTCTCTCTCTCTCTCTCTCTCTCTCCCTCCCTCCCTCCCTCCCTTCCCTCTCTAAAAATAAATAAATAAAATCTTTAAAAAAAAAAAAAAAAGCGCCCTGGCTGGCGTAGCTCAGTGGATTGAGTGTGGGCTGCGAACCAGGCATCGCAGGTTCGATTCCCAGTCAGGGCACATGCCTGGGTTGCAGGCCATGTCTCCCAGCAACCGCACATTGATGTTTCTCTCTCTCTCTCTCTCTCTCTCTCCCTCTCTCTCTCTCTCTCCCTCTCTCTCTCTCTCTAAAAATAAATAAATAAAATCTTTTAATAAAAAAAAAGTTTAATGAGAAACAAGATATTTACTTAGTCTCAACCTTTGCCCAAAACAGTAATAACAAAGAAGGGAACAAAGAGATTTTAGAATGAAGAAACCTGGCAGACACCACAAAATCAAGCAACAAACACACCTTGTTGAGACAGATTGGAAGTGTGCTTCACCTGAGAGGACGCACTGAGAAGGGCAAACACCGCCTCTGCGGCACTGCTACCAAAACTGCAAAACCTGAATCTAATTTTAAGGCAACATCAGACAAATCAAAGTTGAATAACAGTTCACAAAGTAACTGGCCTTTAATTTTCAGAAGTATTAAAGCCATGAAATCAAGGAAAAACTGAGGAAGTGTTCCAGAGTGAAGAATACTCATGAGGTGGGGAAAAATAAATGCCACTTGTTATTGTGGACCAAACCCTTTTGTTCTCTAGAAACTTAGTGGGAAAACTGGTGAATCCTGACTGAGATGGGGCGGATGGGGTGGCTCACATTGTGAGTTTTCTAATTGGAGTGGCTCTATGTGGTCATATAGGCAGATGTGCTTGTGTGCAGGAAATACATATTGAAGTACTGTAATATTATTATTATATTATCATGTCGGTAATTTATTCTCAAATGGCTCAGGGCAAACACATTCCTTTGTTCTATTTCTTTAAAATTTCTTTACTGAATTTATTGGGGTGACGTTGGTTAATAGAATTGCATAGGTTTCAGGCGTATAATTCTATAATACATCATCTGTATATTGTACTGTGTGTCTACCACTCCAAGTCAAGTCTCCTTCCATCACCGTTTATCCCCCATTTACCCTCGTCTTCCTCCCTTACTCCCCTTTCCCTCTGGTGATCACCATACTGTTCTGTGTCAATGAGTTTTCTTTTTTTCTTTGCTTAATCCCTTCACCTTTTCCACCTACCTACCCAACCCTCCTCCCCTCTGACAGCTGTCAGTCTGTTCTCTTTATTTATGAGTCTGTTTCTACATTATTTGTTTTTCATTAGATTCCTCATATGAGAGAAATCATACAGTATTTGTCTTTTTCTGACTGGCTTATTTTACTTAGCTCTCCAGGTCCATCCATGCTGTCAGAAAAAGTAAGATTTCCTTTTTTTTATAGCCAAGCAGTAGTCCATTGTGTAAATGCACCATGGCTTCTTTTATCCACTCATCTACTGATGGGCACTCGGGCTTCTTCTAAATCTTGGCTACTGTAAATAATGCTGCAATGAACATAGGACTGCATATATTCTTTCAAATGAGTGTTTCAGACTTCTTTAAATATATTCCCAGAAGTGGAATTGCCGTGTCATAATGCGGTTCCATTTTTATTTTTTGAGGTGATTTCATACTGCTTTCCATGGTGGCTGCACTGGTCTGCATTCCACAGTGCGTGAGTGCTCCCTTTTCTCCACACCTTGCCAACAGTAGTTGTTTGTTGATATATTGATGATAGTCATTCTGACAGGTGTGAAGTGATATCTCATTGTGGTTTTAATTTGTATTTCTCTGATGATTAGTGACATTGAACAGCTTTTCCTATATCTATTGGCCATCTATTTGTCCTCTTTAGGGAAGCATCTATTCAAGTCCTTTGCCCATTTTTTAAAAATATTTTTTAAATTTATTTTTAGAGAGAGGTTCTCCTAAAGAGGAGGGAGAATGAATGGGAGAGAAACATTAATGTGTGGTTGCTTCTTGCACACCCCTACTGGGGACCTGGCCCATAACTCAGGCATGTGCCCTGACTAAAAATTGAACCAGTGACCCTTTGGTTTTCAGGTTAGCATTAAATCCACTGAGCCACAACAGCCAGGGCCTTTGCCCATTTTTTAATTGGCTTGTTTGACTTTTTGGTATTGAGTTCTTTATAAATTTTGAATATTAGCTCCATTAGATATATCATAGGTGAATATGTTCTCCCATTCAGTGGGTTTTCTTTTCATTTCGTTGATGGTTTCCCTTGCTGTACAAAAAGTTTTTAGCTTAATGTAGTCCCATTCATTTGTTTTTTTCTTTTGTTTCCTTTGCTTGAGACAATATATCAGGAAAAAATATTGCTATGAGAAATATCTGAGGTTTTACTGCCTATGTTTTCTTCTAGGGTTTTTATGGTTTCAAGTCTAATATTTAAATCCTCAATCAATTTGAGTTTATTCTTGTGTATGATATAATCTTTGTACTATTATTGCAATTTTCCCTGTCAGTTTGAAATTATTTAAAATAATAAATAGCTTGTATAATTTTTTAATAAACTTTGAACAACCACCAAAAGTAGAATGTAAAAACATAATAGAGGATTAACTTAATAAATTATGATATATCTAAATATTGAAATATTTAGGAATTTGTTTTAATGACTTTTAGAAAACTATATAGTGATGTATAAGGTGTTCACAAAATAATTAAACAAGCACATTGTAACTCTATTTACAATAAAGAGCTCATTATATAAATAATGGGTATGTTATATATATAATATATATAATCTTTATTCAAGAGAAAGGCTGGAAGGATAGACACTGAAATGTTACTTGTAAGAGAGCTTCAGTGACAGAATGTTAAAACATGGCAAACATACAAGGGGAGTGTTCAATGAAAAGGAAGTATAAACTGTGTTAAAGATACAACAGAATAGAGAAAAATGTCACAGAAGCAAAAGGAACTGAAATTTTAGAAGGAAGTTGTTAAAAATGTCAGATATCACAAAAGGAAAGCTATGGAAGCTAATGTTTTAGATAAAACTCTATGTCAGTGTTTAAAATCTATTATGTCATGTAGTCTCTAGTTGTTAGTCGTGTTAGTTCAACACAACTAATTTGTATCTCACATTTCCCAGGTTCAAAACAGAATTCCTCATTCCCATCCCCTAGACCCATTCCCCCTGAAGCCTCAGCCATCTCAGTGAATAAGCGTTTACCCTGTTGCTCCTTCTTATACAGACTGCATTCAACTCAACAGTAAGGCTTGTCTCTGCTAAATTCAACACACATTCTAAAACTGACCAGTCACCCCTTCCTCCTGTTCTGAGTACCCATTCTTATCCCCTCTCCCCAGTTTCAAGGACCACGGTCCCCCACCTGGTCTCCTTGCCTCTGCCTTTGCCCCCACTCCATTTTGTACTTAGTAACAATAATGACCCTTTTTCCCAAACTTAAAAACAAATTATGTTACTCAAAAGTATTAAAATTTCTCATGAATGCTTACGACAAAAATGAATTCTGTACCACCCTGTATGACCCTTTGTGTTGTGTAAAGAGGGACCCCTGGTGTTGAGGGTGGATGCTTCTTCCCTACGAATGGAAGCATGTGTGGCCTCCATGACCAGTGCTCATTGTTGGGAAACAATTCTCCAGGGGTTTCTCCCATTTCTGTACGTCTTATGAGCAAGGCAGTAACAGCTGGTTTTGCTAGACCAAATTTAAAGCATATTTTTTATAGCAAACAGCCTTCAAAGATAAAAAGTGTCTTCCTCCGGAGGAAAAGGCAGACAACCAGAAGCCTGGTGCCATGTATCGGCGCTCATGAAACTGGCAGGCTAACTTGTTAGCTTGCAGGCAGGGTAGTCTTAGATTCCGCACAGTTCTTGACACTCGCTAATGCTGGTAGTGCCCCAAAGCACAGTGACAACTAAAACACTCTAAAAAAATCTCCAAACTCTTAGCTGAACAATACTTCCTCTTGAGAATGCCACGGCCTTTCATGATCTGACCCCTCATTACCTCAACAGGTTCATCTCCTGCCACCTTCCCTGCAGTTCACGCCCGTCAGTATGATCTTCCTGCTAGACTTGAAAACATCTTAATGTAGTTCCCACCATAGGGCTTCTGTGCTGTTCTCTCAGTCTGCAACACTCCCACTTGTTGTCAGGAGTCTTCCATCTCCTTCAGAAAAGCCTCTGCTCAAATGTCCCCTCCTCAAAGAAGCATCCCCGGCATCTCTCTTGTCCCTTTATCCTGCTTTCTCTTTTTTTATGATGTATTACTATTGGTTTTATATTATTACATTGATGAGTGCCTGTGATCCCTCCCCTGAAATGTGGGCTCAATGAGGGGAGAGCCTTTTTCTAATGTACTGCCAAATCACCAGTGCTTAAAACTAGGTGTATTGTAGGCACTTAAAAAAATGTTCAGAAGATGTTGGAGGAATGACAGCGTGAGAGGTCCCTTTGGTCTCTCCCCTTGAAGTTTCAACAATTTGAACAGCTATAATTCAAAAAATGATTCCCTGTTCAACACACATCTGATAGATCCATGTATTGACACATCTGAAGGTGAGCAAGTGGGAGTGAGGCAGGGAGGTGGGAAGGGAGAAGAGCTGAGATGATACTGGAGATATGCAGCCCGGAGGAGCTCGGAGCTCGAAGCTTAGAGTTTACTGCAGGGCTCAGCCAGAGAAGGGAGGAATCAGTTTGCTGCAGGCACTCTCTTAAGCCAAGATAAATGGAGCAATACAATGAGCACTCCTGCAGGAGTAATCAGTATGCTGCTGTTGAGCACAGTGACCTGTGCAGGCAGGAAGCACAGAGATGTGGCCACAATTGTCTGGCAATCAGCATTCCAGATAGAAAACAAAGTCACAGAGCCTGGCTGCCTCCCCTTCCCTTTCCAGAGCTAGCAGCAGGCCCCCGGAGCAGCTGTAGCAGTGAGTGCTGGGTTGCAGATACCATTATCTGCAATCCTGAAAACTGGTACTACAGAAACAGTTTTTCCCTGAGCCACAGGTACACTCTGTGACTAATCCCAGGGTTGGGGGAGATCCACAAAGGGGGTTGCTGAGGTCTGCCAGTCACCATTACTGGGAGAACAAAGTAACAGAGACACTGGTCAGCCTCCCCCAGCTCACCCCACCCCCATCCATTGCGGCTGCACTGCCGGGTGGCATCTGGCTGCAGGGTTCAGCACTATGATTTCACGGATTTGGAAGCCCATTGTCCACCACATTTTCCCTGTGAGGTTGATGCCCTGAGACTGAGGTGACCTGAACACAGAGGGGATGCCCACTTTCCCAGGTAACACAGGACATCTTCTGGCCCACAGCTCCACCTATTGGAAAACCATAGAAAGACTTCTTATCAATCTGCTAGAGAAGTGCCACTCATACATACATGCCTAAACAGAGAAATAATCCATCGAATACCATGATTAACCAAGGTAACGAGGCAGCTCAGAAAGAAAATGAAAAAAAAAAAAACCTCCAGAAAATAAACATAAAAAAGTGGGGATATGTGATTTAAATGACAGAGAAATTCAAGATTGCTGTTCTGAAAAAACTCAATGAGTTACAAGAAAACACAGATAGGCAGTTTAATAAACTCAGAAATAATTTCAATGAACAAAACAAGTACTTTACCAAAGAGACTGACACTTTAAAAAAGAACCAAGTAGAAAATCTGGAGATGAAGAACTCAATAAAAGAGATAAAGAATTAACTAGCAAGCACAGGGAACAGAGCTGACCAGATGGAAGAAAGAATTAGTGATATCAAAGATAGAAATCTAGAATGACACAAAGGGAAGAAGAAAGAGACTTAAACATAAAATAATGAAAAACCTCTACGAGAACTATCTGACTCTGTAAGAAAGAGGAATATGAGAACACTAGGTATACCAGAAGAAGAAGAGAGGGTGAAGGGAACAGAGATTCTATTCAAACAAATGTTGAAAAGGACATCCCAAACCTATAGGAAGAGCTAGATCCTCCAGCCCCAAAAGCAAACAGAGCACCTAATTATCTCTACCCAAAAAAAGGTGTTTGCCAAGACACACTGTATCAAAACTCAAAACTCAAAAATTAACAAGGAAGAAAGAATTCTCAAGGCAGCCAGGGGAAAAGAAGATAGTAACTGATCAAAGAAATCCCATTGGATTATCATTGGATTTCTCAGCAGAAACCCTACAAGCTAGGAGAGAGTGGACTCAAATAGTCAAACTACTGAAAGAGAAAAATTACCTGATAGGAATAATATATCCAGCAAAGTTAACTTTTAGATGTAAAGAAGAAATAAAGACTTTTCCAGACATACAGAAGCTGAGGGAATTTACTCCCAGAAGACCCGCCGTTGAAGGAAATACTCAAGGAGGTTACTCTACTAGAGACAAAGAACAAAAGTTCACAAAACTATGAGTGAAATGCAGACAGAAGCAGTATCATTTTTAAGAATAGGGTACTACACACTTCAATATTTCTTTGTGGTTAAAGGCGGTAATAACACTAAAAAGGAAGAAGAAGACAATACCTACTACAATTCGGAAGTGAACTCACAGCATAAATAGGATACAAAATAAATACCCAGAATTCAGTTGCATTTTTATACACCAATAATGAGCTAGCAGAGAAGAAAATTAAAAATAAACATTCGAAATTGCTTCAAAAAATAAAATATCTAGAATTAAATTTAACCAAAGATGTAAAGGACCTGTACTCAGACACTGAAAAGAAATGGAAAAAGATACAAGTAAGAGGAATCATATACTGTCTTCATGAATAGGAAGAATTAACATTAAAATGTCCATACTATCCAAACCAATCTATAGATTCAATACAACCCCTACCAAGATACCACTGGCATATTTCACAGAACTAGAACAAATGTTCCAAAAATTTATATGGAACCACAAAAGACACCGAATAACCGCAGCAATCTTAAGAAAGAAGAACAAAGTTGGAGGAATCACACTAGCTGATATCAACTATACCACAAGGCCATAGTAATCAAACCAGCATGGTACTGGCATAAAAATAGACACATAGATCAAGGGAACAGAATAGAGAGTTTAGAAATAAACCTGTGCCTTTATGGTCAGTAATATTTGATAAAGGAGGCAAGAATATACAATGGGGTAAAGACAGTCTATTCAATAAATGGTGTTGGGAAAATTGCACAAATATGTAAAAAAGGGGAAACTAGGGTACCTTCTTATACCATACACAAGAATAAACTCAAAATGGATTAAAGACTTAAATGTTAGACTCAAAACCATAAAAATTCTAGAATAAATCATAAGAAGTAAAATCTCAGGCATTTCTTGTAGCAATATATATATTTTTTGTGATCTATCTCCCCAGGCAAGGGAAACAAAAGAAAAAAATAAACAAATGGGGTTACACAAATTAACAAGTTTTTGCAGAGCAAAGGAAACCATCAATAAAATGAAAAGACAACCCACTGAATGGGAGAACATACTTGCCAATGATACATCTGATAAGGGGTTAATATTATAAATTTATAAAGAACTTTTATAACTCAACACCAGAAAAACAAACAAGCCAATTAAAAAAATGGGCAAAGGACCTGAATAGACACTTCTCTAAAGAGGACACACAGACAGCCCATAGATATATGAAAGAAAAGATGTTCAACATCACTAGCTATTATAGAGATGCAAATTAAAATTGCAATGAGATATCACTTCACACCCATTTTAATGGCTATCATCAATAGATTAACAAACAACAAGTGTTAGCAAGATGTGAAGAAAGGGAACCCTCTTGTACTGCTGGTGGGAATGCAGACTGGTGCAAGCCACTCTGGAAAACAGTGTGGAATCACTTCAAAAAATTAAAAATGGAACTGCATTATGATGCAGCAATTCCACTTCTGAGACTATACCTGTAGTAGCCCAAAGCACTAATTTGAAAGAATATATGAACCCCTATGTTCATAGCATTATATACAGTAGCCAAGATTTGTAAGCAGCCTAAGGGTCCATCTGTAGATGAGTGGATAAGAAAGCTGTGGTACATTTACACAGTGAACTACTACTTGGCCATAAAACACAAGGAAATCTTATCTTTTCTGACACCATGGATGGACCTGGGGAGCATTATGCTAAGTGAACTCAGCCAGTCAGAGAAAGACAAATGCCATGTGATTTCACTTATATGTGGAATCTAATGAACCAAATAAACTAACAAAACAGAAACAAACTCATAGATATTAAACAGACTGACAGCTGTCAAAGGGGAGGGGTTTTGGGACTGGGTGAAAAAGGCGAAGGGATTAAGCAAAGAGAAAAGCCTCACAGATAACAGCGTGGTGATTATCAGAGGGAAAGAGAGGTGTCCAGGAAGGTAGAAGAATTAAAGGAAGGAAAAATGGTGAGAGAAGGGGACTTGCCTTTGGGTGGTGAGCACAGTGCAATATACAGACAATGTGTGATAGAACTGTACACTTGAAATCTATATTTATTAACAATATTTTCCCCAATAAATTCAAGTTAAAAAATTTAAATAACTAAATTAGTTAAATCTCATCCTATCTCAGGAACCAAATCTTATGTTGTTTATAAAATACATAAATAGTAATTTCCCCAAATGCAGTTGCCAAAGGTTGTTAAACAGTGTTACATAAGCATTTACATTTCTGGGCAATAGGACAACTGTTTTCATTTTCACTTTAAGCAAGAAGTTCTTTTTTCTGTCAATAAGACTTAATTTTCTTCCTCCACTGCCAGAGTTTGTACAAGACCGGCATCCTTAAAACAGGAAAAGAGAGGTCTGGAAGGCCTCAGAGCGCTTTCATTGAAGATGGAGGTACAGCATCATGTTGGCATTTGGGGTAACAATGAAGGCTGAGGACACTTATGTTTAGTAAGGGACAAGAGCATCTGATCTGATCAGAACTGTTTCCCCAGTTGGCTGGTCTAGTTATCAATTGTTTCTTAGGGAGGAGTAATAAGAGACATTTCACTATCCCTTAGGGGCCCTTTATAGTTTTCTGTCTATATTAATGCACAGTAAACTTCATGGACTTCTCATTAGATAGTGTGAATGCAGTCATTCTCAACCATTCACTCACAACTGTTTACAAAGCTCTATCATACAGAACCTTCTATGTGTGATCATATTTAGATACTTGGGCAGGTAAATCATCTGATTTTTGGAGTGAGCAAAGATATTAAATAATAAGGCTTCCAGGATTTGGTCTACAGTGGTCTACTTCTTTAATTTTTTAGCATATCTTTTTAGATTTTATTTATTTATTTTTAGAGAGAGGGGAAAGGAGGAATAAAGAAACATCGGTGTGTGGGAGATAAATTGATGTGTGAAAGATACATCAATCAGTTGCCTCTCACAGCCCCTACTGGGGACCTGGCCCAGAACCCAGGCATGTGCCCTGGCTGGGTAACAAACCAGAGACCTTTTGGTTCACAGGCCAGTACCCAATCCACTGAGCCACACCAGCCAGAGCTAAAGTGGTCTACTTTTCCCTAAGTATACTGCATCTCATGCTCACACCAACTCTTCAAATTAGACATTACCTTGCATTTTACTATTGATAAAGGACACACACACAGCAGGGTAAGATATGATTGACTTTAAGTGGAGATCTTTAGAGAAAGGGTAAAAGAGGAGATGGTGGAGTTAAACTGAGGGTACAAATGAAAGACATATTGAAGTGATTGGTGGTGGGGTAAGGATGAGTAAAGAAAAGAGAAAAGTTAGGAATGAGTGTGTCAACTGGAAAACAAAGATTAGGAGGTAGGTCTTGATTTGTTCTTGGTCTGATGACAATTTCTGTTGTTTTCCTAAATTTGTTTAGTTGTGAGATCTGATGCTTCTTCATCCAACTCTAACAAAGCTAAAATATCTTTCTCAACCAATGTCCAACCACTTTAATTTTTGAGTAGATGCAGGAAGTAACAAAAAGGTAATGTGTGTTGTGAACCTAGCTAGGCTATAAAGCTACAAAGACGAGCTCTGATTCCTTGCCTTAGAAGTGTCAGGCAGCTAAAGGCAGGCACATATGCAGGTAATTAGCCTCCAGTATGACGAGTCCAGAATAAAGGCAAACAGAGGGCACTTTGGAGCACAGAAGAGGGACATTTTACAGGAAACTGGCAGGAGATAGGAAGCCTCTTCCATGAAGATACTGATCTCTGATGCAAGACTTGAAAAATGAGAGGGCAGTGTGGTGTTGGTGGCACTTCAGATGTAGGGTGGGCAGGAGGAGCACAGTCAGAAATGAATGTTGCTAAGGGGGCAGGTTCCACAGCACGAGTGTGGGAATAGCATGTGGTGAGGCCAGAGGGGCGAGCAGGGTCCAGGGTGGCTGAGAGGAACATGGGTGTTAAGCAGGAAGGTCATGCAGTGAATCTATGTTTTAAGAGAGATGTCTCTGGTGGCAGAGTACAAAAAGTACTGAAGAGACAGAAAGATCACACATATTTTAATATAATTTAATATTTTAATGTAACTATCTCCAGGTGATCATTTTTCAAGTGTGATGGCTACTGTCTAGAATTAGTTCTTGATACTTCATTAGAGTGTTGTCTTCTTTATCGTCTGCACAAATCCAGATGTCTTATACCAGGAATGTTCAGCAAACAGAGAGAAAAAGAATAGGAGAGCGCTGAGCATAATGCAGGGCAGAGGAGTAGAGGAGACGCTGCAGTTCTTGGCTCACAGAACAAAAAGCAGCGGACTCTCGGAAGAATAAGGAGCGACCTGGGCGCACGGCACCTGTGCAATGGCACGTGTTGCAGAGACGTGCAGGTGTTTTCTGTCTGTGCCCTTCATTCGGTGAAAGAAATAAAGGCTAGGAAAATAACACCCCAAGGGTTTACAATAAAATAGTTTTGAAAAATATTTTTCTTCCATTACACTTCAAAGGTAAAAGAACATTTTTCTTCATTTTAGAAATCTGTTGAAGAATAATAGTTCAGCCAGCTATGTGAACTTAAACATCTCTCATCTATTCTAGTATGAACTAGTTTGGCTAAGTAAGGACAGGAATTTGTGTCATTTTCTAAGTATTTAAGTTCTCCTCACTAATTGAATTGAATCTTTTTTTTTTTTTTAATGATTTATGCTGAACCAAATGAACTGAGCCATAGGCTTCAAACCTTATGGTCCTTTCCAGGTTTCATACCCCAAGTTAGAATTTTTATGTGAACAAACATACTTTGAAATTATATCATTCTATTGCACTTTATTGCTCTTAGACAGTGAGAGAGCTGGCTTGGATTAATAGCCACTTACTGAAGGTGCAGTGGGCACCAGGTCGTTTTCTGTTCTTCCTGTCTGCATTGCTGTGTGAACCCGGACAGATTCGTAAATGGAAGGTTCTTCCACTTCTCTTGGATAGGGATGTTTCAGAACAATCAGAGTGCCTGAATGAAGGAAGAACAAGAAACCATAATCAAATCATTTCCCCAGAAAGAAGGTCCAAATGTTAATAGCCAGATAATTGTGTCTGGACTGTAGTCCCTTGTTTTTTCATGCACTCACTTGTCTATTTTCTCAACATTTTTCAAGTACCAACTGTGTACGAAGCACTCAAGCAGGACACTGGAGATACAAAGCATGGTGAGGTGATTTTTGGCCCCCTAGTGCTCAAAGAGAACTATCGATGGATATCCATTAACAGATAGTCATTTAAATGAACAAGGTAAGAGACCAATGTCCCCCACACGAACAAAGCACACTGGTGGCTCCCACAGGCCCTGAAGAACCAGCCCCTCTAGAAGAGGCGACATTGATCTAGACCTTACGCAATGACTGAAAATTTTTCAGGTAGACTTTACAAAACCCATAAAAACAAACTCAATATACTCACTGGGATATAGGAGGATTTATTTCACTGCTCTTACTTCTTCCTAGTTTCAGAACAAACTTGTAACAAATCACTGGATCTCAAAAAATTGGACTCATAGCTTCTTTCTACTATCTCCTACCACCCAATTAATGAAATAAGCTAACCAAAGCCTTTGCATGTCTTAAGAAAACACGCTGTGAAACTCATTTCTATTGGAAGAAGGGACCAGGTTTGGGGGCTTATTCACATCATTCAGGGGCTGAGAACAGTTCTGACTCTGCATTTCTGCCCCAAAGTCCAAAGGTTCCCTCTTCTGACCCTTTCCTTCCCCCAATCAATCAGTCAATCAGAAACTAGAAACTTTGACTACAGAAAAGTAAGTTAAGAGTTTTTTCCCCTTAGATAGGGCTTCCTTTTTATTTTACCAGGGTCTCACATATGGCAGGTTTAGGATTATATTAGACACTGGGGGAGATTAAAGAATTCAGTAATTCATTCAACAAATATTTACTGAGCTCTACTACATGTCAGGGACTTGTCTACATACAACAGCAAACAAAGGAGATAGAGCATCTGCTCTCTGGCAGGGGAGACAGAAAAAAATAGAAATAAGAATATGTCAGGTGAGAAAAGTGTTTTTTGAACAAGCTAATAGAGCAAGGTAAAGAAATAGAGATAAAAAGCATAGGATTGGGCAAGGATAATATTTATATGGTGGTCAGAAAGGCTCCTTTGAAAAGGTAATTTGAAGGATTATAGAAAGTAGAGACCTTAAAATGGAGTAAGAGAAAGGCCATGAGGAAATACCTTCTGTGTAGTTATAAAACCCTTATTAATAATGATAAACCTGCAACAGAATTAAACATTTTTGTGGTGCTTGGGTACACACAAATGCACTCACTATACAAACACAACTGGGGCTTCTAACATGTGGACCCAGATAACGCCCTGCTGAGAATAGAAAGGAGCGTTGGGAAAGGTCAAAGAAGGGTTTCTAATCTCGTTTCCAGTAAAGAATGGGAGACTGGTCTCTTCCTCTTTCTGCACTGAGCTCATGGTGGTAGCATGGGGATCACAATGAAAATGGCCTTGTGCAGTTATCAGAAGTCCCAGTCCTGCTCTCACACATTGTCTGCACCTCTTTTGTCAATGTGATCCTTTCATCGGAACAGATCTAGTCATATTAGGACTTGGGTCTGGTTACAGTTTCACAGTCATAATGAAAGCAGCGACACCTAAATGAAGAGCAGCCGTTGTGCAGGCTCTGGGCTGTGTGAACACAGCTGTAACAGATGCCTGATGGGCTTGGGGCTGGCCCCTATGTGGCCCTCTGAACCCTCTAGCAATGCGCCTGCAGTCAGTCACCCTGGTGTCATGGAAATAACCAACACTGCCATTCAGTGCCTGTTGACCTTGGACAATCATTCTAGCATTTGTTTGCTCCTCTGGCAAGTGAGAATAATTAACCCTTTCTTCACAAGGTTGTTTTAAGCACCAATAAAGAAGAATTATTTGTGAAGGGATTATAAAAATGTTAGCTGTTATACTTTGATATAGAATATTTTTAAAACCCTAAAAGAAAGACCAATATTCTCATCCTTGGGAACACAAATTTTAAAATGTTAAGTTAAAAAAGACCAATATGTAACCTTCTGCTAAGAATGATAATGGCAGTTGCCTGGTAGTCACTGACTGCAGAGGTAAGACATGTCAGTGCCTCTTGAACACTTCTGTACAACTGTGGAGGATGGGGGACTGGAGCAAAGGGGCCAAAGCAGCTCACAAGTTAGAAAGAATGGGAACTCTTGTGCTTTATCTTCAAAGTTGATGCTAAATTTTTATTCTGCTCCATATAAAAATCATTTTTTTTAAAGTGATGCTCTAGAAGGATGAACCTACTCCATCTTCTTTCTGCATATAACCAGGCATATATACCCCAGGCATACTCCTATTGATTCTATTTTCTTATTGCTGCTTTAACAAATCACCACAAGTGTAGTGACTTAAAATAACTGAAGTTTATTATCTTACAGTTCTGGAGGTTGGAAATCTGAAATGAGTCTCACTAATCTAGAATCACAGAATTGACAGAGCTGGCTTCCTTCTGGAGGCTCTAGAGGAGAATCCTTTCCTTGTCTTTCCAGCTTCAAGAGGCTGCCTGCATTCCTTGACTGGTGGCCACATTTCTCTACCTTCTAAGCCAGCAACAGCAGGTCAAGTCTTCTCATCTGGCCATGTCTCTGGTTGTTCCTCTTCTGCCTTTGTCTTTCACTTATAAGGATGCTGGATAATCCAGAATCGTCTCCCTATCTCAATGGCAGCTGATTAATAGGGTTAATTAATCTGCAAACTTAATTCCTTCTCACCATGTAACATAACTTATTCACAGGCCCAGGGAGAGATGTGGGCATCTTTGGGGTGCCATTATCCTTCCTACCACAGTATCAGTGCCTGGGAGAACACAGCTATAGGGGCAGTTGCACTGCTGTATAAGGATCTTTGGGCTAGCGTTGCTCCCAGAAACTGCAGTGCTGTAACCACTTGGTATTATAAAGCCACTGCCTTTACAACAGACACATTTTCAAATCTTATGAGTTCCTCAGAGCAGGTATGGTTCCAAATTTATCTTTGTATACCCATCTCTTGACAGAGTTTCTGACATAATGAAGTCTTGATGAGTGAGTGAGTGAATGAATGAATGAATGAATGAATGTCACAGTAATTCAGGTGTAAGGCAGGAGGGAGTCTGGGATGGACCAGCCTGCAGGGTCTACAACCATCTTGACCCAGGGCACAGACAGGACAACTTCAAGTGCGGCTCTCCAAGTCTCCATCAGAGGCACCCAAATTCTATTTTGAAATCCTCTAATAAAGTTTAACCAATAAAGGTTAAACTGAAGGAAATGATATTGAGTCAACCAAGAAAGTAGAATTGACTATTCTACTAGTTAAAAATTGACTATTGACTATTTAAAAATTAATTTTAACTGTTAAGACCATAAATGAGGCTATATTGAATGGTGGCATGAAGAAAATGATAAACTACTTAAAAAATGGTAACTTCCCCTGATAAAACTTTGGTTTCCTAAGAGACAGTTCTCCTGAGTTGACCATTCTGCCCAAGGAAGGGCCAATGTACAGACTTCTTGGTATGGCTGTTAGGCTTACAATGATTTCCCCTTCTGAAGAGACAATCACATCCCAATACAGAAGCAGATCCCAGACCCTGGCCCTCCCCTAAACACCTCATCTGGGCCGCACTCACTGGACTCACTTCCTAGAGATCTTGTTTAGTTACTTCTGTGGAGAGAAGGTCCACTAACTTCAGTTTCTCAAGTATATACATACATGAAGGAAACTGTTGTTTCCTGCCTTTGACATAAAGCCCGATTTCAGAAACACTTGGTGGAGGTACATTTTTGAAGTGATCAGAGCAGGTCCAAGGCAGGCATTTCAATTTTCTGAAAGCTTCAGAGCTGCCGTGCTCTTTGGGCTGGTTCCTTATTGTTGCTCAGCTTGTCCTTATATTCTTGGAGGAAATACTAATGTCTTTCCAAAAAATTCTATTTCTCACTCTGTATCCTTCTTCTTCATCTTCTTATTTTTTTAAATCAGCTTGTCAGGATTGGTTTCTGTGATTTTCAATCAAAAGAAACTTATATGATTAAGCCACTAAAGACTCACTATAATTTCCACTCAAGGTTTGAGATAGTGCCTTGGCTCCATTTGAGAGGAACTCTGGGTTAATGATATCCCAAACAGATTAACTCCAGGACTTGGTTGGAAGATTCAGATAAAAGTCAACTGGAGGCAGGGCTGGTAGAAGGAGAAGAGAGAGGAGGATCAGCAACCACAGGTCTTGGAAACCTGGCTGCTAGTTTCACTTCAGTTTCTGTGCTACATGAAGGAGATTGTTGTTTCCTGCCTTTGACTGAAACTTGGTTTCAGAAATGCTCAGTGGAGGTACATTTTTGAGGTGATGACAGCAGGACTGAGGTAGGCATTTCAGTTTGCTTTGACTAAACTGTAACTTATAGGACACCTACTCTGTGTGTAATACTGTGAGACTGCATTGGAGGAACTCATCTTGTATTCCAGCTGGAAGAGTAAGAACAGTCTCAGGCTCCAGGTATCAGTGTGATATCTGAAATACAGTATAGTGCAAGAGCACACATCACTCCTGAAAGGTAAACTTTAGGATATTTCTTTTATGCTAGTGCTTTACTCATCAGGTTCCCCACCTGGACTGTAAGGTATTTAAGGGCAAGGATGATATCTGATTCATCTCCAGACTGTCAGTGGCTAACAGTACCCAGTTTATAGTTGGCACTCAATGTCTATTTGATGAATTATATTAACATAAGATCACATCGACTCATGTTTCATTATTGACCTCAGGCTCAGAAAACAGGTTTTGCAACTGGTTTATGCATGATGGGCTCGTCTCTCTCTCTCTCTCTCTCTCTCTGCCAGTGGGAAGTAGATTTCTGGTGGAATCAGGGGGTGGGTTTAGAAATATTCAAGATTTGTCTCCTTTCTTCTTTGTAACCTGCTGTGTAAGTGGACTTTAACTCATAAAATGGTGCTAGTTGAACCACAATTCATTTACAAAGAAAAGGACTTAAAATTTGAAAAATATTATAAACATTTGATAAATATAAATTCAGCTGTCCCTAAACTAACTCTTCATGGTATACCAAAGAATGTATAGCTCTTATATATAATATGGAATGAGTTATCCCAAAAAGGACTTCGGTATAACAATAATAATGACTGAGTATCTATGTCATGCTATGAATCATTCTAAATGTCTTACATGCGTAATTTCATTCAATCTTTACAGAAAGTCAAGAACTTTTAAGGTATGAACTATTATGTCATCAGCTCAATTTTATAACATGGTGAAACCGAAGTTCAGAGAGGTTACATAACTTGCAGGAGGACACACAGTTGGTAAACAACAGAGAAGGGACTTGAATTGGAAATTCATGTATACTCATTATATTGTTCTGAGCCTTGGTGCGGTCACCACCATGGAAACTGTCTATGGCGTGTGAGTTGTACTTTATCTAGTGTGGACACGAGAGCATATGTCTAAGTCAAAATTCAAAGAAATGGATTCTTTAGGAGAAAGCTTCAGGAAAAAAGATGTGAGTATTTGCCTCAACATTTCTCACCAACACTCAGTTTCTTCATTTGTACAGAAGAAATTAAATGGCCTCTGAGATTCCTGACCATTCTAACATCTGTAGATCCAGTTAGACACACAGGCCCCACTGAAGGGAAGAAATGTTAGAGTTCTTTGTAACTAAATGCGTGTCCTATTTCCCACATATGTACAATATTCATTTTAAATGGTTTTTTCCTGATGTCATTTAATCCTTGTGCCTCATTTTTATTTTCCTCCATCAAACTTTAAATTTTATTTTGCCTTCTTATAGTTACATAGGTCACTTTATATCCTTTCTGGAGAGACAGGAGTGAGGTGGGCCAAAGTATTTGGGGGATGTTTTGTAGTCAGTCTTTTAATGTTTTAAGATTTCCTCCAATATATGTGTAATTTTTCAGATGGCAATAAATATAAAGATAGATGTTGAAGTTGATTTGCATTCTTTAGAACAATGGATTTACATCGCAAACCAAAAATATTATTATAGACTTTGGAGACAGAGGGATAGGATTGAAATACGTATTGCAGCCCAGCCATATCCTATAAACATCCTATTATATGCTGTGGTAGAGGTTCTTCCCATCCAAACCCACTGAAGGCCACGCTGTGCTGTGGCAATACTGTACACACTCCGGTGTCACTGAGAGCGGCTCAGGAGGGAGCAATGGGAATGGAATGTATATACACTTCAGAACTAGGTTAGTCTACATTCCACCTCGGTTCTGATGTTTACTAGCTGTGCAAATTTGTGAAAATACAATAACTTAAAATTTCTGAGATTTGATTTCCTCATTTGAAAATGGCACTACTTCATACAGTATTGTGGGTGGTTCAGAAGATTGAATAATTTGATATTTGTCACATCTAATAGAATGCCTAGAACTTAGTAAATACTCCACAAATGTTGGCTTCATTCTCTTACTTGCTTACTTTTTCCTTTTTCAAACACACCTCATTACAAACTAAGGAAATACATATTTTTGGCAAACACAAACTAAAAGAAGTGATTCCTGGTCATGGTTTAGCAAAATTTCAACTTGTCAGCAATTATTTTCAGAAATGTCACACAATTCTCAAATTAAAGACAATTTTAACTTAATTATTTAAAAATGGTACCTGGGTAAAATGGCTGGTGTCACAAAATAAAATAATAACAACTGTAGTAGTTATCAAGAGGTTGGGAATCCCCACAACAAAACAAAAGGAGAAGTGGAAATTTGACATTTACGAAAGAACCAGATAGGATCTTCAAAACCAAGAACCAATTACTATAAAGGGTAAGCACAAACAAAGCACTTGACTAATACGATAGTTTTTCATGTTGTTAGGTGATTAAAGTCACAACAGAGTGATTCCTACAATGAATCATATGTGACAATTTTATATATGTAAGTATTGTAATAGAAACAAAAGGTAATGGGAAAGGTAATTTTTGTTGTAATAATATTTAGAATTTAACATAAAGAGAATTGTTGTCTATATTTTCAAGAATATATAGGAAATAGCCAATTACGAGAGGATACAACAAAAATTAATAAGGGATTAAACATATATAAAAAGTCTCAAATTTTCAAGCCTATTTGAGTTGAATTTTGAAGCTATGTTGAGTATGAAGAGATGTTTTATGTAACTTCTTACTATTACAAATGAAAGGAAAATTCCAAACTTAATCATTACTGACATACATATACACATGACATCATTTCAGATTATTCTCTGTATAAACTTTGGAAGTGAATGTTAATCATCAGGGGTCTGCTGGTTGTGGTGTTGCCTCTTAAGCTGCAGTGCAGGTATCGGTAATGGGATGGATACCACACATGAAATGTGTGGGCAATTTGATTCTTTTATGTGTTGGGACATACTAAGGAACAAAACTGACAAAAATCCTTCTCACAGAGTTTACATACTACAGCAAATATTTTTTTAAGTGAGTTATAAATATGTTAAAAGATTAAAGGGTTATGGAGAGAAGTAAAGCAAGAGGGTACATGATTGGGTTTTGAGAATTGGAAATAGTTTAAGAGTGTGTGGGGGTATTAAGGAGAAATTAGAGGGAACAGAAATGTTAATGGAGATTAGAGAGATTTAAATGCAGATTATAGCAGGGGAAAGGGGAAATTATGATAATAGAATCTTAAGGTTGTCAGGAGGATTAGATCTCATTTAGGAAATCTTCATTCTTCAGAGTATGAGACAGAAATTCCTAGAGTTTAAAAAATAGGGAGTAGAAATAGAATGAAAAGGAATATATTTTGAAATAGTATTCATCCCTTTAGATTAATACTGTCACCTATCCGGAGCACAAATATTTTCTTATGACCCAGAACCAAGTGTTCTTGGTTTCACTCTACTGAAGACATTGTAAGTGCAAGGCAAAAGTGCAAGGTTGCTGGCAATTTGAAGATCTTTTCCATTGCCCTCAGATGTGATTCCATCCCTTCCAGTGGATGAGTGGGAGAAAGTTCCTCTCAAATAAACTCACTCTCCAGGCCCTGCAAGGTGAGGCTGGCCTGAATGGGCTCTGGGCTGAGAGGAGAGGCCAGAAATACCCAAGTAGTCCTTCCCTTTCTGAGGAACTGGAGGTGAGAACCCTGGTTGGGCCTCCTCCATTGTGCAGGCAAATGCCTCCTTCTCCTGGTGATCTTTTATACAACAAAAACGTGAAGAGGAGTTTGTACCTTTTCTAATGGTGCTCAAGGAATCATCAACCTGGAGGTCTGTTGATCACAAGGAGCCAACACCGGAAGCCAATTCTTTATTCTTCTTTTTTTTTTCTCTTAACACTGTACAACCCTCTTCAGTGCTCACAGCCCACAAGTGAGGAGGCTGGGCAATGGTTCAAGGCTGCAATTTACTCTGGCATGGGTACACTATGAGAGGCCCACAGACAAGGGCCCGCCATAAATCCATTACCATGCTCCAGAAGCCAGTACTTTTTTTTAAATCCTCACCTGAGGATTTTTTTTTTTTAATTGATTTGAGAGAAAGAGAGAGAAACATTGATCAGTTGCCTCCCATATGTACCCCGAACAGGGATCGAAACAGCAACCTCTAGGTGTATGGGATGATGCTCCAACCAACTGAGCCACCTGGCCAGGACAGAAGCCAACTCTTAAATGAATAAGAAGACACCTATTTTTAGGAAGTAGCATCGCATTTTGCATTCACCATTCTTCATAGGTCACAGTGATGACTCTGCAGTTTCCAAAGAACTTCTAGGCTTGAGTCATCATGACTCCAGCACCTTATCTAGTTTCCTGAAGCCTATTACTTCCAGAGGGGCAAAATTGGAACACCTATTTGTCATGGGTTTTTCCCCTTGTTCCCAGCCTTACTGGCTTTGTCTTCATCTGGATGGGGTGGATAAGAGACATATTTCATAGAGTTACTGGAATATAACTCAAGAGCTAGAAGCTAGTAAGTCAAGTGTATGTCCATCAGCACCAGGATCCTGTAGCTGGGATTCAAATAGCAGCAAATTTCTTATTGGATAATGAATAGAACAGAGGGAGATGGTAATGATAATGGTAGAGCAAGCTTTAACTTTGGAGAATACTGTAGGAGTCAGGATTACAAATCCTTATAATCCCTAATGCATTAATCATAAACATTCTTTAGCTAGATTAATATATTTACTGGGAAGTTTAACATTGCCCAAAATTCAATGTCAGGAAGCCTTTCCTTTAGAGTAGTCTGAGGTGATCCATTTGACTGGTAACTGGATAAGTGCCAGAAAAGTTCAACTAAAAATTTCTGCATTCACTTTAATCTTAAATTGTTTTGAAATCTTTTGGTAGGCAGAATGGGAACTTTTTTCCTAACTTCAAGAAAGTCCAGGAAAGAGTACAGAGAATGATCAAAGAGGTTGAAAATAGAGTCTAGGAGAAGAATTTAAAAGAAGGAAGCACCTTTGCATGGAGAAAGAAGAATAGGCTGGAAGTAACAATTATAATGACTTTGAAGGCTTCAAAGATTTCATATTCATAGTCATCCATCCATTCATTCATTCGCCCAAAGTGCCATGTGCTGAGGGACATGCAGAAGGACAAAAATAGAGATAGATAGAACAAGTCTTTGGTTTAAAAAAATCTCCTCTCCATTGCCAGTGACCAATATTTGAACAAAATTTAGTGTAGGTTGGGCACAAGCATGAAATAAGTCTGAAGTGAAGGGATTTGAGAAATTGAAATGCTTGCCAAAGCCACAGTAGCAGTGGAAAGAAATACAACCCTGCCTGCCATTTGCTTATGAGAACTACTTCTGGCTAAGTGGTGAAGTAATTTTTGGGGCTGATGGAGAGAATTTCCATCAGAAAAAAAATCACAGCTTCAATTTTGTAGTTTGGAATATCTTGTGATAGGCCTTGTGTGGTCAGTATTAAGTAAGGCAAATATTTCATGGTGTCCAGTGTGCTTTTCATCTATACGCTATACTGTGTGATTTATATCAGGGTCTATCCAGACCACAGAAATAGCACAAAAGAAAAAGCCATAATGGCATTTCTTCCCACCACACTGAAGTTAACAAAAAGACCCATGGCCATGTTTACCAAGAAAACAGTAGGTATGAATTCACAGTAACCAGTTGGGTTACTGAGTCTTGAGTTCCTCTGAGCCATAGGTTCTTGGAATTGCCTAACTCTTGATTAACTGAGAGTTACCATTTAGTTACCATTACATACAAAATTGTGACTTTATATCACAAATATAGGGATGATCTTTTACTTTATTTAGATAGTATGAACAAAAAAATCTTGATGATTCAAATACCAAGATAGTGTTTTTTGTTTGTTTTTTTAACTTGTAGATTTTGGTTTGACTCTAACAACTTAAATAGGTAAGTTTAAATTTTTTTAGCCATATGTAAATCCAATTTAAAAACTTATCAGAAACCAAGACAAGAGAAACAGCATTTTATGATGAAATGAAGGAACTGCTCAG
The DNA here is from genome assembly GCA_004024845.1 of Tonatia bakeri. NCBI lineage: Eukaryota > Metazoa > Chordata > Mammalia > Chiroptera > Phyllostomidae > Tonatia > Tonatia bakeri. Next base: position 58,357 of record PVIA01005789.1, read on the forward strand.
AAGAGCAATTGCTAGTCAATATTTTCAATATTCAATTATCTTTGTGGGAATTTAAATATGAATTTAATTTTTTAAGAACAGAATTATCTGTTATGGGTCTCCCAGGTATGCAAACTACCCATACCTAAAATTATGAGGAATCAAAAAGTTGTTCTTACTGTGTTCTTTCTTTTTTTATTGTATATACTATTATAAATTGAATAGGTAAATTTAAAGAAATTGTGCACTTTTAATCAAATCCTTTAAATAACATTCTGACAAAAGTTTCTACTTTGTGCAAAGCACTTTGTTTTCTCCTAAAAATAATACTTAAATACATGCAAATATAAATTTATATATATATAATTTATTAATGTAGCACATGAGACAGTTATTGGAAAAAAGTTTCTAAATATATATCCAATTGCATGTCATATGCACCTAATTAAATAGAAGTGGCAAGTGTTTAATTGACATCCACCTGTTGCTCCTCCATCCTGAAACAATGTCTTATACATCAAGTGTCCATCTGTTCAGAGCTTACCTGTCTCGCTTCCAATCAAAGGCTGATTTGCAAAATGCTTGACAAAATCCTTCAAAGATGGGAATTCATTAAAGCCAAATTTAAATGAATATCCAGTATATTCAACATGAAAATGTTTGACAGAGTCTTTGGCTCTGAAAGGAAAGAAGAAATGCTTAATGTTATTTAACAAATAAATATCATTTTTGAAAGAAAATAGGTATTTGTATCACCATTAAACCCCCTAAAAACTGAGAATTATGACACAATCATTGAAATCATTGGCGTTTTTAAAGCACAGGGGTTTTTTTTGTTTGTTTGTTTTTGTTTTTGTTTTTGGCAAACTGTGCTCTTAACAATTTTTCTCTCTAATGGAAGATAAGAGACAATTGTCCCTGTGCATTGTCACTTGTCGAAAGAATCTTTGCACATTAACCTCCCCAAGGAGCATGAGTTTAAGAAGGACAGGGAAAAGAGATGATGGAAATGACAAGTCACGCCTTCCCCACATTCTCCTTTGTCCTTGGCCTAACTTCCTTACTTGTTTGGCAGCCTGAATTCTACTTCTGTCACTGAATTAGTTATGTGAGTCCAGCCCTTTTCCTCCCATGCCGGTTCCACTGCCTACTGACTAAAATGTCAAATTCCTTACATTTAATATTCCACTTCATTTGTGGAGTGAGGCAGAATATTAAACAAATTATAAATTATATAGTATATATAAGATCTGTCCAGAAAAAGTCCAGCAATTGTTAATACAATGAGAATGGGTTGTGCAACATTGATATAACTTGGCAGCCAAGGAGAGTGAAATGGAATGTGCATGCATGAACAATGACAACTTCACTGTACTAGTCAGTGGGGGTAGTAGACACCATTGAGTAAGCATGTGTACTGTGTGGCCATCGTACTCAAAATGACTGAGTGAGTAGAGCAATGAATCTGCATCAAATTTTGTGTTAAGCTTAAATGTTCCTCTGCAGAAGTTACTCAGATGATTCACAAGCCTATAGCTAAGGGCAACTGGTGATTGGCAGCTTCATCATGGCAACACACTCACTCATGCATCATGTATTATACAGTGTTTTTGGGGAAACATCAAATCACCCCATTGACTAAGTGCCCCTACAGCCCAGATTGGGCACCCTGTGACTTCTGGCTTTTCCCAAAACTAAAATCACCTTTGAAAGGGAAGAAATTTCAGACCATCAGTAAGATTCAGGAAAATACAACGGGGCAGCTGATGGCAATTGGGAGAACTGTGTGAGGCCCCAAGTCACCTACTTTGAAGGGGACTGATGCATCTTTGTCCTATGTACAGTATTTCTTGTATCTTGTATCTTGTTCAATAAATGTCTTTGTTTTTTATACTACATGGCTGGATACCTTCTGGGCACACTTTGTATATTTTATTTGAATCCCACTATTCCTCTTCTCTCTGTGCAGGGCAGGCTCTAGCTGTCACATGCATCAGAAACCAGAATCAGCTCTGGTTGGAGCATTATCCTGATATGCTAAGGTTTCAGGTTGGATCCCTGGTCAGAGCACATACAAGAATTATCTAATGAATGCATAAATAAGTGGAACAACAAACTGATGTCTCTCTCTGTCTCTCAATTTGATAAAAATTCAGAATCACTTGGAGGTCTTGTTAAAACCTTGATTTTTGGGCCCTATGTCCTGAATTCCTGATTCAGTAGGTCCAAGGTAGGGCCTGAGAACCTGCATTCCTACCACATTCTCAGGTGATGCTACTGGTCTGGGGACCACACCTTGAGAACTGCTACTTTAATCCAGCTGGACCTACATTTCTCCTAGGACTTTTCATGTTGTCCCTTAGCTCATACAGTTCCCTTCAGCTGCAACTTCTTCCCCTTTGTTTCTGACAAAATGTCTATTCAAATACCACCTACTCTGACAAATATTGCAAGATTTGTGCAGCTTGAGTTAATTGCTTTTTCTCTTCTAAGAATCCAAGCACTTATTTTGCTATCTTTCATGTTATTTATTGCACTCTACTTTGTAGTGAAGTATTTGGAAATATCTTATTACTCATGTAAGGCTACACTTCCTAAGGGCAAATTATTTGAATCCCTTACAAGACTTGTCAAAATGGTTGGCACAGAGTGGATGCTCTTAAATATTTATTTATTATCCTGAACTGGTCTATGATTCCTGTCACATCTGCTATGTGTTTGTGCACATGTGTGTGTTTTAAGGCATTTACAAGTACTTATAATGAAAATTAATTGTTTATAGTTAAATTTGTATATAGATGTAATATATATGTCATCTATTTGTAAGGAGCTAATAATCCATTTGTTCAGATGAAACACATATAGGTGAAAAGTTAACATGATTTGATCCCATAATTCCACAGGTTTGTTTGAGATTTTTCGGAGACACATACAGTAAAGGATCCATAGTATAACCACTTGATGAATTTTTTACATTTGTTTTTGATAAAAAATGCACAGTTTATGCTTCCACCTAAACAGAATTCCATTTTTGATTAATAGTTTTCCCAAAAATATTATTTAGAAAATTTGTAAAGAAAATACAGCTGAGTAACATAAAAATGTTAATGCTTTTTTTTTCTGTGACCCTCTTATTTACCCCACCACCTTCCCACCTAGCAGGCTGCAGACTTCCAGTGAGCCAGGGAATGGAAGGTGTCACAGGCAGCATTCCAACACAACTCCAAAGTTCTCAGTTCCTGGAGTACACAAACTTTTCCCCAATTACCCAAATACAAGACCAATGTAAATGCAGCTGTGAAGGCATTTTTCTGATAATTAAGGCCCCAAATCAGCTGACCTTAAAATAAGGAGATTGGGTGGACCTGAACTAATCATGTAAGAGTTTTAGTAGAAACAGTTTCCTCTGACTGGTCACAGAAGAGGAAATCAGAGATATATGCTCTAATAGTCTAGGAAAAAGCAAATGTCCATGTGAACTGCCTATGGGGCCACTTGCCAAGGAGCTGTGAGTGGCCTCTAGGAGCTGAGAGTGGTCCCTGGTTTATAGCTATATGGAAAATGGGGAACTTAGTCCTATGGCAGCAAGGACATGAATGAATAAGAAAGGAGAGAGAGAGTGAAGGAAGAGGATACTGAGTCCCAGAGAATCCACAGCCTTTGCCAACACCTATATTTCACCCTGGTAAGAGGCGGAGCACAGAATCTAACCATATCATGCCTGGACTTCTGATATACAGAAACTGTGAGGTAATCAATTTATGTTTTATTAAACCACTAAGATGTAGGGTAATTTGTTACCCTACATTTTCTGTACTACATTTTTGTAGTATGGAAAATATGGAAGGTCCCAAGTTCAAATAGAAGATAAGAAAATGCATTAAATCTTGGCTTTTGCACTTGAAGCAGTCTGCCATCAATTATTTAAGGAAATCTGTTTATAGCCATTTTTTTTTTCCCTATCAGAGGGAGAGGAGGTTGAAAAAAAATACATTGCCAAGCTGGATAGAAATGAGGATTCAGAGCAAAAGGAGTGTAGGTGTTGCTACTGGGATAGTGACAAGGAGGCCTGGACCATGTTGAGCAGGAAAAAACAGAGAAAAATTTTTTATGAGGGATCGGTGATCAATGTGAGGTACTGAAACAGGGAGGGAACCTGTTGCTTTCTTTCAAGGGTATGTGGAGGTGCCATCAGAGTAGTAATAAAATAGTAATAGTTTGTGGTTAATGGGCAGGTGGCTGAAGGCAGTTTCACGGAGTCCTCGCATGCCTAGTCTAAGCCAGGGGCAACTGCCCACAAACCCACAAAGACTTGCTACTTGCCAACAGAAGGGAAAGTGACAGATGCTGACTGAGAACCATCAACTCCCCCTGCTTATCTCATGGCAAGGCCAACCTCTTTGATAGGAGGGCCATCCACTGGGGAGGGGTGAGAAGAGAGACCCTGGCGGGACTGGGCAGTCACTGTTTTTGATACCTAGTAGGGACCAGATTAACTTTGTTAACCTTCAGGGGAAATGGAACCTTGAGAAAGAATGTCAGCCAATTCACAGAAAAGAAAAAGTACAAGTTGCATTAATGCCTGCCTGAGGTTGTGATAGTGAAAGTTGCACAGACACAAATCACTCTGAGTTTCTAGAGGAAGCAAGGACACTGGGCCAGCATTCAGGGATGTGCATTCTGCTGCTGTTTGTATCACTGGTTTATTGGGTACAAGACAGTTTACTACTTCAGGTTTCAGTTTCTTCATCAGCCAAGCCAGAAGTTTGGATTAAACAATTCATAAAGTCTCCTTCAGCTCTTACATCTTTACTGGCTAGTGGAAGGAGCAAGAATGTGTTTTACAGTCTCACTGCTCAGAGCTTGCAATTCTTAGACTGGCTAGTCTACCAGGAGCCAAGAAGATTTTGTTATCTGACTATTTGAATGTGGTAATAAAGTTAGTAGCCCTCTGAGTTAAGAGATGGGACCATGTTGAATTCATAGAGTGACTATGCATCCTACCTTACAGAGAGAGAGTACTGCCCGGTCCTTTCATTGCTGTCCCTCAGAAGGTAGCTACCATCACATCCGTTTGAGAGGAGGAGAGCCTCCGCTGCATGGCGCGTAAGGTTGCCATGGTACCACCTAGAAGGAGAGAACAGTGCTTTCACTCGGCAAACTGCAGGGTGACTCTTCTTTCACTGGCTTTTCCTCTCAAAGGTCACCTCAGCAATACTCCCCACATAGGTGGCCCAGAGACCAAGCTCTCAGCAGAAACAACAGCACAAGGAAATCACTGGGCTTGACTAAAGGGAAGAACAGAGAGAGTTGACTACTAATGAAGAGTTATGGGTTGAATTGTGTTCTGAAAATTCATAGGTTGAAGACCTAACCCCCGGAACCTCAGAATGTAACCTTATTTGGAGAATGAGGAAGTCTTTAGGAAGTTATGAGGTCATTAGCATGGGCCCTAATCAATATGACTGGTGTCCTCTTGTAAAAAGGGGACATTTGGAGATAGACTCGCAAATAGAGAGAGTGCTGTGTAAATGTGAAGACAACCATCTGCAAGTCAAAGAGAGAGGGCTGCAACAGACCCTCTCTCACAGCCCTCGGGGAACCAAACCCATCGGCACCTTGATTTCAGGCTTCTATCCTCCAGAACTGTGAGACAAGAAATTTCTTCTGTTTAAGCCACCCATTTTGTGATATTTTTGTCATGGTAGCCCTAGCAGACAAACATATATAATTACTTGGTAAACAGGAAATCTTTAAAAGTCCAAGTAAAAAATAACTGTAGAATAGGCTTTGGCCAATTTTCTTTCTTTCATTTGTTTTCTCTCTCACAATCTCTCCTGCAAGTGTGGCACCACCTTTTGCAGGGTGGAAACCACTGAGGTATGTAATACTAGCATCCGTTGTCATGAGGAATTCTGATGTTTTATATGAGATACAAGCCACATTAAGTATTTTTTCAAAGTGACAAATATCTGTAGAGCTGAGGAAGTCCCAGGGATATTCAAATTGATCTATGGGTTAAAAAAAAAAGGTTTAGAAAAGGTAACATACATCCATGATAGAAGAAAACAATTCCAAATGCTCTTCAAAAGAAGACATAGTGAAAATATAAAAGCTTTCTTTTTATTCTTAATCCTTAGTTCCCTTATTCCTTTCCTAGAGGACCCCAGTGCTAACCATTTTCTTGGGTTTCCTCCTAAGAGATGTCCTATATCCACAGCAGTGATTTTTTCAGCCAGTGTGCTGCAGGAGGCACACTGGTGAGTCACAAGAGTTTTTAAAACATGCAATCCCTGACTACTTACTCAGGGGTGCTGACCTCTTTTTCTTTAGATCATCAAATAGAAAAATGACAATAGCCAACACAACAATAGCCAACTGGTGTGAATGTCTTGACTTGAACCATAAATATATAGGAGTTGCATCTTATTGGTCATGTTGCATAATATGGTTGTGTCTGATTGGTTAATTCTTGGTACCAGAAATCTTTATGTACAAGTATAAGCAGTGATTTTTAAAAAGTCACTTTGGAGCAAAAAGAGTAGGTAATTACTATTATTATTATTTTGTAAATCAATCAAAATTATACCTATTTTTGTCACATGGGCAAAAATTTTGGGGGGTATGCCACAGAATTTTAATAATTAGTTCATGTGTGCTACAAGATGAAAAAGGTTGAAAATTGTTGATCTAGAGACATTCAGATGTGTCCCCTCTCCCAATTCCATGGAAACAGAGCATTCTAGGCACACTCTTCTGCACTTCGCTCTTGTTCCCTTAAAGGTTTGGGAACCTGCCACTTGTGATGTTCCCGGTACTGACCTGGCCTTTCCCTTTCCCCCACCACTCCTCACTGCTTTTGCACCCCTCTCCTTCCCATACACCATTTTTATTTATGAGGCCATTACCCTACACCCTTTGTGCTGCCAAAACCACATGGGCTAGGGGCCAGGGCTGGACCGACAGACACCTCCTCCTGTGTATGGTAGGGAAATTTTTTTTTTTTTCCTGAATAAAAAAGATCCTACTTAAAAAAAAAAAAGACTTGGTGGAAGCAGTCCAAGGTGGTGATTAGGATTGTGGCTTCTGGAGTTGGTTTGCTCGAATCCCTATCCAGGCGATAACTCTTAGTAGCTTTACAAGTTACAAAACCAATCTGAGCCTCAGCTTTCTCACCTCTAAAGTGGATTCATAATAGCCCTCATGGGTCAGTGTGAGTACTGCTCATGTTAACACACATAAAATGGTCAAAACAGCCCTAGCAAACAGCAAAACTTAGTACACATCATTTGTTAGCATGAAGTCACTGAAATCCACAAAACCATAACTTATGATGTATCCTCTGTGGTGTAATTTTCTTGTTGCTCAAATATAATTTTGTATTACTTTTAATTTATTTCAGATAACAGAGAGCTAGGTACTGGGGACTGTTGCTACTGAAAGGGACCCATAGTCCAGGGCAGTGCGGGGGAAGGGGACAGAGGCAGTTATGCAAATAATGTCAATAAAGGAAGTACTGTTAGTGAGGTGTGTACAGTGTACAAGAATTTAGAAGAAGAGCCTAACTCTGGGCATGAGGGACCCTGCTGTCTGAGCCACACTAGCGTCCAGTGTGACATCCCCATGGTCTGAAATTTTAGCCTGGTAAGAAAAACTAAACCTAAGACCGTCTGTGGAAGGAAGATTCTGCATAGGTCTCCAAGCTATTTGCTAAATATGTGTTTCTTTAGCTTATTTCCTCTTTGGGGCAGAGATGTCTCCACCCTGTACTAGAAATGTATTTGCTTGCTGAAAACAATTGTAAGGAAAAACATTTTATTAAAGAACCTATTGAGTTATTTACCCACAAAACAGCCTTGTTCATTGGACTGATTCACAGACAAGTTCACATTTTCTCACTACAAAATGCTTTCAAAGGACAACTGGAACCTAAAGCTAATATAATGTTGTATGTCAATTATACTTCAATTAAAAAAAAGTCAGTTGGAGAAATTAAAAGTGAAGCTATAAAAATACTTCAGTTTTGGCTACAACCAAAATTCTAATTCCTTTGATAGCTAACATCTCCACAAGGTCACAAGTTCTTAAATTCTTTGTGCCAATAACTAAATTTTGGATGAACATTTCAGAATAAAATTTAGTTTGAGCCAGTAGATAACGAATTTGAAACAACAAAATTTGATCAACAAAGTTCTAAAATGTAAAGGATTTGGTCATTCATTTGGATTCTTTTCAATGAGATCTGAAGTCTGTATTTAAAGCACTTACAAATTTCTTCTGATAATTACAGCCTGATGGCAGTTTTTTTCCTAAGAAAATTTGTATGGTAATCTTTTAATAATAGTTATATGTCATAAATACAGTAAATTAATACTTAAAATTACTTGAGTATAAAGCAAGAAGAATCACACTGTGCTCTAATTTGGGACATCCCAGTGAATGGTATTTTCTGGGTAGCAGCTTGTTGAGTCAATTTTGACGTCTCTTGTATTTTATCAAGTCCTGAGCCTGGGCAAACCTGAGACAGAGCCTACCAGACAGCCACTTACACACACTTCACAATGACTACAAGGCAATGAAGATCCTCATTCCCCAAACAGCTCTCCCATAAATGCCTGAACCTCATCTTTTACTTAAGTTAAGTAATTCTTTTCCAGAAACTTAGGATGAGCATATCTTCCAGGGAAGTGACTATACACCCAAGTAATATTACATATCTTTTATAGAAATATATCCACCTGTGTCCATGAAGAACTAAAGGTTAAAAATTGGTAGTTTCCTACCAATTTAAAAATTGAAGTTGGTAGTTCCCTCACAATCCATCTTCTCTACCTTGTATCATTCAACTTTGTAAGTCTTTATTTATTAAGCTTTAAATCTGTGCAAAGCATTGTGCAAGGCACTGTACTGGGCAGGTCAAAAGGACAAAACTGGAAAAGCCCGAGTCTGGGCTGCAAGAAACCATTAAATCTAGTCAGAAGGATGAGGCAAATACTTTCACACTGTATACTGCAGAGTAAAGCACCCAACAGAGGTTTCGGGAAGAAAAATCAAGACCATTCCCTAAATGAGCCAATGTCAAAGTAGGCCTTCAAGGATATGCAAGTTATTTTTTAGTGTGTATAATTTTTTGATTATAAAATTTATGTAGTAAAAATTAAAATATATACACAAGAGGAGAAAGTGAAAGTTTTTCGCAGAAGAGGAATTATGTGTTTTAAATAAAGTCTCAGTACTAAACTGAGAAATGTACATTAAAACAAAAATGTGCCATTTTCTTTATCAATTAGGTTGACTAAAATTGAAGAGTTAGATATTATTAACTATTAGAGAATTTGAAGATGATGGATATTATTGCCCATGGTTGGGAGGGGTATAAACTGGAGGGGAATTCAGCATATCCAGTGTAACAGGACATGCACAGGTGACCAGAGACTCCACTTCTCATGTCTGCCTAGCAGAATTCACGTGTGAGCAGAGGAAAGATGAACACAGGTGTTTGTTGCAGACATGTTTGTGAGAGTAAACATTTGGAGCCATTGTAAGCACCCAGTAATAGTAAGATGACAAGGTTGAGTGCTCATGGATAAGATTATGTAAAAAGTTAACCAAAAGTGTTTGAAAATATGTGAGTGCATTTTTGGTTGCCAAATGATGAGGGCAGGGGATTGGGTGTTGTCAGCACTTTGTGAGGTGGGCTGCCAGGAATGCTTCACATCTTAATGAAGAATGATGAATTCTGAGAAACCAAGAATTTTCCTGCTCAGAACATCAGTTACTGACCCCCTATCTCCACTGAGAAACACTGGGGGTGTTGTACACACACACACACACACACGCACACACACACACACACATACACACACATTGTAAGTTGGTAGTTCTCAAAACATAGTGTTAAGTTAAAGAAATTAGAGGTAGGGACAGAATGATACCACTAGTTGTATAAAATCACCCTTCTCTTCCTAAACTATTCAACATTTATATGTGTATACATATAATGATAGTCAAGTGCATAAAATAAAAGTATACACCAAAGTCATAAGTATGGTTTCCTTAGTGGAAGGAACCAGATTGAAGGTGTTGTTAAAGTAGACTTTAGCTTGATCAAATTTTCCTAATATAGCTTGTTCTAATAAAAAATAGATTCATAAATTTGTTGGGTAACTAAAATTTGAAAATAAAAGAGTTAATTTTTTCCATAATCCAATCTCTAAAGATAACCCTGTTAATAATTTGTATTATTTTTAATTTATTCATCTACTGTTCATTAAATGTTGGAATTGGCCCAGCACTTGAATGGAGGGTGGGGTGGGGGTGGAAGGGAATAGCCAGAGCCAAGGCCTAGAGGCAACGGAATGCTAGCTGTGCACAGGATCAGCGCACTGCAGGGTGGTGTCTGACTCAGGCTGAGTGTCAAAGGGCAGTGGTCACAAGTGGTGAGATGAAGTGGGGAGGAGACTGATGCTGCATTGTGCTTGGCACTGGATACCTACAGGTCCTTGGCCACTGTTACACAGGCTTCATTGATAGAGCTTTTATGGCTTGAAATGCACATCCAACAGTTCATTACATGGAGTCCTAATTGCATGGACCTAAATTTCCTATAACTGGAATTGTGTTTAAAAGGTTTTCTTTTATTTTATTATTATGATTTTTAGAGGGAAGAGTCAGGTTTTAAGAAACTTAAGCTTATAAAATTTGGATGTCTCATTAAGATATTTAATATAAAATTACAAAAAATAAAATAATTATTTAGAATGAGAAATCACAAAAAACTCAAATTAAAAAAGCTGATGAATATCACAAACATCACAAACCTGAGAAAAATAACTAATTTTTATTTATTGTTTAACTCATGTCCATATTTCTTCCCCCCCTTTTTTGGCTGTATTATCATTGATTATTCCATCATATAGTAACAATTTTAAAATCTAAATTTTAGAGAGAGGCTGGAACAGTAATTCAGTCTCTCACCTAGAATAATTTTTGAAATTGTTGATAGTGTAGAAAAGTTATTTTCATCTTTATTGGTAATAAAGTTTTTAAGATTGTTGGAAAATTTGGGAACTTCCATTAAATCTCTCTCAAATATAAGCTGTAAGATTCCAGGGCATTTGAAATGTTATGTACAGGGACTAATATTAAATACTCTTCGAGCTGAAAATGTTTATTAACTACATGGCCAGGGTCTGCACCAAGGAGGGGCCCCGATGCTGCAACCTCATTGTCTTCACAGTAAACTCATCTCCGGTGATTATAAAAGTCATATAGGACTTTTATTTTTAAGTTAAACAATTAAAATATTTACCCTAATAAATAAAAGTCATGTATAATCTCCTGTTGCAACCATCAGATCGATTAAAATTCTTTCAAACTTTGTATAGTGTGTGAATGAAATCTAAACCCTAACATGACTGTCATCCAACCTTTGCCTACATATTACTAATGAAAGGAAACTCACTATTTCATAAGTAAGCTCATTCCACACTTCAGTATTTCCATGATTATTTCCAGGAATTGCTACTTCCGGCTTTCAACAGATGGTCCAAGAGCTACTTTTTGGTGTTAAACTTAAAAAAAAAAATGGCAACTTAAACCAATACGGGGTCTGGCAGAAGTAACTCCTGCTTGAATGTGTTGGTAGAGTAATAAAATGGGTATAATAATTTATAGTTTTAATTTGAACATTTCATCTAAAATATCATATGGTGTGCTTGAGTGTGATAATGTTTGTTACAGAATTGCATGCTTATGATTTTGTAGTAAAATATTTTGTAATAAAAAATGGCATTATTTGTGTTGGACACTGTACTTTAAAGCATTTAGAATGTATCCTCTTCCCTTTCCATCACCTTCAACTCCTCCTTTTATGACAGCCTTTCAGTCCTTTTAGCACCCAGGGACCTTACTACCCAGAAACTTACCTCCTTTGACTACTTTCCAAATTGTTACAATCAACTTAAGGCTAAGGTCTGACATGCAAAACAAGGCCTCACAAGTCTCCCTTATTCTAGCTGCTGTCTGCATTACGGAAACCCAAGATTGCATTAGTTTCTTGACAATTGCATCATGCTGCTGATTCACACTAAACGTACTATTGATTAAATCTCCCAAATAGGTCATTTTTCTTTGCTGCTCTATCAGGCCTCCTCCAGCTACATTTGAAGGGTGACGTCTTTAGAAGTTTAGTGCAAGAAGAAACCTACTGGAAAATGCTAAGTGAAAAGGAATGCTAATAGGCAGCCACTTACGTCTGGAACATCCATGCAGTGGCAGTGAGAATTTTGGGGAGAAGAGACAATGCCTTTGTTACCAGTCATTTCCCCAGCTAGTCTACCCACTTAATGACTTCTACTTATTAGCACTGTGACCCCTCTCAAGTAGCAAACTCAGTTTCCTCTCATCTGTCAAGGTGACTAATAATAATGCCTAGCAAGAAAACCCTCTTATTTTCATATGTTGGAAGCCTTCTTTTATAAACTTTTTATATGCTTCCTTAACTTTTGTAGAAGAGAACAGAACACAAGATTTACTAATTATACCACATGTTATGAATATGCCAGACATTGTGCTGGTGCTGGGAATAGTTAGGAATAAAGTTTGTTTTCCTAAAACTTAAAAAAAAATTTGGTTTCATTTTCCCTGAAGAAATGAAAAGGCAGAAGGAACTACTGTTTATAACAACACACGCAAAGCAATGTCATAGTCTGCTTTTCCCCAGGTCCATATGTTGCCATTATTGTGTCTCAAGGCTAATAGAGGCAACAGAGCAGAGGCCTCTCAAGCTTTAAAAGAACATTTGTACTGGGTTTTTGAGATTATCAAAACCAGCAGTTGACCTTGAAGGAAACAGTGGTATTATCCCTTCCATGATACAGTAACAAATTAGGAAACACCCACCCACTAAATAATTTTCATAGCTGCCTCTCAGCAAGGTACAGGAAATAAACCCAACCACAGAGAAAAAAGACAAACTAGATCCAGAAAACTGGTTCCCATATTCAGCCTCTTCTTTCTTCCCAGTGCCCCTTCATGCTAGAACCTTCTGGGGAATGGCCCCAGCATTTTGGGGCCTCCATAAATTCTTATCCCATCAGGTTTTGCTGCCTTACTTTGCTGAAAGGAGTTTATATCTCATTTTGCACTATTCTTTAAAGCAGAGGCTTTCAAACTTTTTGGATTGGCCTATGGTATAAGACATTTTGTATCTCTCTCTCTCTCTCTCCACACACACACACACAAACACACACACACACACACACACACAGATATACATTACCAACATACACAAAAAGCCAAAAAATTTTATAGGAGAAAACACTATTCTATATGCTATTTACTATTTTTCTCTTCTATTTTTTTCTAACAAATATTGATTGTGATTCACTAAACTGACGTAAAGAACAATAATGGGTTGTACCTGGTGTTTGAAAACAGTACAAAGCCTTGCTACTTAATGCCCTGAGATTGTTAGAAACTCACATTATCAGACCCCCTATACCTGCTGAGTTATAATCTCTATCTAGGAACAGCCTCATGTGATTGATATGCAGTTTATACTTTGAAAATCACAGAGGTGAAAAACTCTTGGTCCTAAAAAACTTTAATTCATTTCTATAACTCTGATGGTTTGCCTTCACAGACTGTGGCATCTGAAGAGGAAGAAAAAGGGGTGAAAGCACAATACTAAGTGGCTTTCCAGGATCAGTGGGGTGGGGGTGGGAATGAGAAGGATTCGCAGGCCAGTGCTGTCAGGAAATCACAAATAGCTGCCATTTTAGTGAAATGGATGGTAGGTAGTACAGAAGGGGACCTCACGGCAGGCTGGGGTGATCAGGGAAAGCTCCATGGAGGAGGAAGATCATGAACTGGAACAGAAGGTCTATGCTGAGGAGGGATGCAAAAGGAAGCTAGAAGAACAGTAGGCACAGAAAGTGATCTTTCACGTTAAGACATGGGCCATGCATCCACTTAGATTATATATTTGTTGGTGATAAAATTCCTCAGTAACTCAAGTCTACAGATTATTCATATATTTAATGGCATATTTTCTCCTTCCTGGCAAAAAGAAGTAACATAGAACCTACATTCTGTCCCATTAGAATTGTAATAAGACACACATTTTGAAATGTAAGAACATACATTTCAACCCCAAGCAGCAGGTTCAACCGTTGATTGTGAAAGCAGGTGAAGGGTCCTGGAGTTGAACAGTGCACAAAAGCTCCATTCTCCAGAGAATTTTTCTTCATTTGCAAAATTATTCTCACTTTCAAATGACACTGGAACACTTTGTGAACTCTCTAGACCAAAAATGACAAATGCATAGCATATGATGCTACTCCCTGCTTCTAAGGCCATAGATAAGGCTCATCAATCTGTCTTCTTTCTTGCTAAGCCTATATTTGGCCTCAGAATCTTTCTGAACAGAGTAGAGATTGACCATGAGGTGAATCTATTAGGGAATCCCACTGTGAGCAGTCTTAACTTGGGTTAATATGTCCTTAGCACTTGAGTTATTCCATGGGATTGCTTAGTTGCTGATTTCCTTCACGTTCATTTGTTTATTGGGTTGGTGCTAAGTCCTTTGATTTTGTGAAAAATAAAACATTTAACCTCTACACCATCAAAAATCATGGTTTAGGATAAGGAAATGTCTTACTTGGTTCAAGAACTATCCATGCTGCAATTTGTATTATAGTCAGGCTGTGAAGTATCTAGGACAAGAGGGTGTTGTCTATATATGAACATTAACTTCCATATGCACAAATTTGGGCTTATCTTTCCATTGACCATAGCTATGGGCCCTGTCAAAGTACAGAGAATCAAGCAAAGGCTTTGCATAGGATTCTGAAAGTTCTAATGAGGCCTCAGACAGGCAAAGTGTGATCATAGGAGAGACTGCCAAAAAAAAAAAAAAAAAAAGACTCACTAGAGTCTTTCCAATAAGGAGGTTTCTGTGAAGGACCCAGCTTATCTATAGCTTTCCATGTTGCCATTCTAAATTCGCATGTGCTAATAGCAGAGTTAAATTGTGAGACCAATTGCCCCAGGCTTTAATAAGCATACCTGAGTGATGACAGAGGCAGACATGTGAGTATCTGGTCAAACATGAACTAAAGGCAGGCCCCAAGTTATTTGGTGGAAGTCAAGGCTCAGTTAAAGGGAAATAGGACTGAACGGAAGACAAGAATTCTGTGGGAGTTGGAGACCAGGATAAACCTGTTTTCGAGGGAGTCTGAGGAATGAGGAAAGAAGTTCTGAAAGATGAAAACACAGAGAGAAAGACAGGGACTTAGAGATTCAGAGACACAGAGTGACACAAAGAGTCACAGCCACAGGTTAAGAGCTATAGACAGACAGAAAGACAGAGACCAAAATGTGGAGATAGAGAAAGGCACACCAGCTCCCACAGATAGTCAGAAGCATATAGGACAGTGACTGATAAACACAAATATGACTCAAACAGAGTGGTCTACAAGACAGGGCAGAAGCCAAACAGAAAGAAGGACATAGATACATAAAGAGAGACCCACAGGGCCTGTCTCAAAGGTGGGTAAACACACCCAGGTTGTCAGACTTGGAGAGACTGGAGGGAGGGTGGCAAATTGCATCTCGTGCCAGCAGAGGTCCTTCTGTCCAGTCCCCTGGTCAGCCTGCATGGTGCAAGAATGGCTGTAAGAATGTCACTGCTCACCCAGTGGTTGGGGCCAGGGAATATTTGATTTCAACTGGGACCCAAAGCTTGAAGACTGATTAGATAAAGTAAGAACTTGAGAAGGACTAGAATGGCTGCACAGAAACCCAGAGCCAGAGGTTCTGGCAGGAGGACTCATCTCTGAGTAGAATCAAGCTTGACCATGCACTTACTCTGGGCACTCTTGCAGCCTGTACCTTTAAAAGGTTGCTTCAGTGTAATTGTCCTTAGAGTGCATTGTCATCAAACAGCAAATTGATGTTTGTGTCTTCCTTTTCTCTCTCTCAAATCAATAAATTTTTTTTATGGTGAAGGGTATGATAAAGACACTAGAAAACCAGAAGAAGAAAGCCAGGCGAAGCTTTCTCCTAGAATGTGGCGGAAGAAAGAGCTCTGAGAGGTAAAGACCAGAACCAGACTGACTGCTGCCTAGCTGCTGGATGCCAGAGGCTGGGAAGGTGGAGTTCCATGCGGGCTATTTTATTTTCTGAATAGTCACATCTTCAGTCATTTTCACCACTTTACTCATGCCATTTTAAGTTCAGCAAATGTCTTCTTTTTCTGACTTCAGCTGACAAAAGTCCTATCAGTTCCAAGACCATCTTCTCCAGAGATCTCCTTCCTTCCTGCCATATGAGCTGTGCTTCATGCAGACGCTGCTGTGGCCCTCAGTCCTCACACCCTGCATCCTCTAACTGTATGCACATGTGCCTTCACTGTCCTCTGTACTGTAAACTCCTGGAGATTCTTCTTAATTTCAACAACAGATGGATCTATTAATGAGTGTAAAAGTGAATGAATGAAGCAAAGTGACCCCACTCAGTGTGGAGAACCTGGGTGGATAGCTTTCCACATGTAAGTAGAAGGAAGACAATATCAGCCATAGAGGAACAGAAAACACAACAACAGAAGAGGAAATTCACTTGACTCAAAGAGAGAGCAAACTGTACTAGTTTCATATTCTCCTACAGCCGTAGGAGACTCACCTTCCGTTTTTAGACTCCAAGATTACAGAATTGTGCACAGAAGAGGAACGAATGCTATTGCTCTATTTGGCATCACAGATTTGTAAACAGGTTTCTATAAAGCTTTGACTTTTCTATTCTTCTTCTTAGCCTTGTCAATTTGTCTAGACCTCAAAATGAAATCTACACAAGATTCAATAAAGTTTTTTATTAATTAGGATATTAACTTGGTTTTGTCATGCTCATGTATATGTATAATGTGAATCACATGAAACAATAATTAATGTCTTTTAGTAATAAAATGTATTGGTTGTAGTAATCACAGGACTTTATTTCTCTCAATTCACACTAGCATTTGTGTATGGTGCTAGTGTAAGAAGAAAGAAGTTTGATGGAGATTAGGCAGTTGCACTGGTGGACAGGCACATGGACTCTGCAGCAAAACTGGATCTGAAGGTTTCTGAGTATGTAAACTTGACATGTGATCAAAGCTCTGCCCTTCACTTTTGTCATTTGTGAATGGGAATGACATTAGTGATAGTATCTCTATACAGTGATGTGTGAATTTAAAAGTCATACAGGCAAAGGGCTTAAAATAGTGCCTGGCACATAGCGAGCATCCAGTAAATACTGATTGCCACGATTAGAACATACACCTTCTTGGATCATCAAAATCCAAGATGAAAGAGCATCAGCTTTGGGTTAATCTCCTAGGCATGTCACCCAGCAGTCCCACTTAGGAGGTCAGTGACCTGAACAGTTCACTGAACTTATTTGATGTCACCTTGTGCATCTATGAAATACACAAGGTGCATTTCATAGAGTATTATTGAAAGTGTCACTGTGAAAGCTCAATGACACAATGAATGTGAATAGCATGGTGCAGGCAAGGAGTAGGGGCTCAGTGAAGAATAACTGTTGTGACATGAAAGCATCCTGGTTTGGTTGACTACACATGGGCTGGGGACCCAGATTCATTGGACTCAGGCAGCCTGATTTTTCTGCTAATGGGTCTCTTTTCATGTAAAGTTGGAATACCAGTACCTATTAAAGACTGGAGCTGGTGTGTGCAAAATGTCTGCCTTATAATAAGAACTCATTTGGGTTATTAATTCCCTGGGCTGGCAAATCATTGCCCAAGGGCCAGTTCCTGCCAAGCATGTGTTTTTGTATGGCCTGAAAGCCAAGAATGGTTTTATGTTTTTAAATGGTCAGGAGAGAAAAAAAAGAAGATTTTGTGACTCATGAAAATTATATAAAATTCGCATGTCAGTGTCCAAAAGTAGCTGTCTGAACACCATCACGGTCACTGCTCCTGTTATCCTGGCTGTGCTGGCACCACGGTGGCAGATGTGAGGCGTTCTGGCAGAGATCATAAGGCCTTCAAAGCCCGAAGTATTTATTACCTGACTTTTTATTAAAAAATTTTACAGATCCCGTATCTACTCTAACCTTCTCTTATATGTGAAGGATAAGGGGTAAGGAAATGAGAGGCATTTTGACTTATCTACTTAAATATCCAGAGCTTAGATTCTAGTTTCTTGACACTGGTCATCCAAACACTGACACTTCTTATAAAATTTAAGATTCAGAAAATTATATGAAAAGGGGGATAGTTATTATATTTATCACCTGAGGGAATATGTGTGACTAGATAATCTGAATATTTAATTTAAAAATATCCTAAAGTATTTGCATTTCTCAGTATCCCCTTTGTGTCTGTAGTTACGTAGTTTATATAGGCTTACTCCCTTATAAACTATATAACTATACTGTTCCTACATTATCTCATAGGAAACTGTGGCAGTCAAAGAATTCCCGGAATTTTAGATTATTAACTGACTAGCAATTCTATGCCAGTTTGTTACTTAGGTGATGACTCTAATATTCATTACTTGTTTCATTTCCCCATTGCTTCATTTTGAAAGCAGCATACAGCCTGACCCTTCCCAGCTCACCTCTTGCTTCTCAAGGGCCATTCTCCACCCTCTTGCCCCTTCTTCTGCCACTACCCCCTCCTCCCCCAATCCCATGCTGCCAAGGTACCAGTGAGGCTGAGTGACAACCACAGATTGTTTTATTTCCTCTTACAAGAGGAAATAAAACACATTAACACCTTTAAGGTAAAAGAAAATGAATGTTTTTTTAACTGACACTATAAATGAGGCAGAAATCCATCTGAGTTACTTGATTTAAGTACTGTAGAAGGAATAAGCCTGTGCTCTGAGCAAGTCATGTGTGTCCTAGGCAGGCAAATGATGGATTTGCTGCAGTGCAGGGTTTAATTTACAGAGCTTCCATATTCCTGAGTCTGAAGAAAAACAGGGACCAGAGAACAAAGACATAATCTGTCTAATTTAATCATCATATGCTGTCTATATGGATCAGAAATACAAGTGTAAAAATCTATCTATTTAGTCAAACAACCTATTAAAGATAATTTTAAAACTAGCTATTTTAATCTATCAAGTACTCTAAGCCATTGTTTTGCTTTTATGGAGCTTTTAAAATCTAAATTAACCAGAAGTTTTGGTATAGGTCATACCTAATCAGTGACTTAATGGTTAGGGAAAAAATCCTTCTTTTATATTCAGAATTCTGCCAGGGGCAACAGGTTATTTTCAAGTTTCCTCAGAAATTATTACCTATAAAACATATATCAGTTGCCTGGGAGGGGCAAGTACTGGCTCAAGGCCATTAGTGCATTTTCAGGAATTTTGCAAGCTGGTTGTTAAATCTTCGGTGGTTTGGTATTGTCCAAGGTAGGAGCATTTATACCAGGGAATGGGCAGACTCTGGAAATCAGAGCTACCCCTTGTCTATGTGGCTTATCAGCACACTATTGAGTATATTTAAATCAACCATGCTCTTCTGAGTCTTATGGGGGTGTGTGAAAATGTTCTAAAATTGAATTATGGTGATGGTTGTATGACTCTTTAAAGCCACTAAAAATTATTGAGTTGTATACTCTTGAAATGAGTGAGTTTTAAAATCTCTAAAATATACCTCAATAAAATTATTCAACAAAATATCCCCAAATTAACAAACAAAATGTTGGCATGTATTAATGGCTTTAAGATTCAGGTACATACCCCATAAATGAAAGGTGAAGCCACATTACTCAGCACTTCTGATGGACTTATATTCTATGCAGTGATTCTCAATCTTGGTGTCACTCTGGAATCACTTGGAAAGTTTAATAAAAAAAACACTCCCACAACACTGATGTCATTAGTCTGGTCTGTGGCCTGGGCGGAAGTTTTGTTAAAACTTCTAGGGTGATTCCAGTGTGCCACCAAGGTTTAGAACCACAAGTGTGGAGCAGTCTCTCCAGATAATTGTAGCTTGCTTGTTGTTACAGAAACCATCCTCAGGTGCTTAATAAATTACCTGGCCTCCTAAAATAGAGAAGTCTGGACATAAAGCACGTTTTGGAGTGTTTCTGGATTGTATTGAATGTCTATTCTTTGCACATGGAGAGAAGACACAGATTTGTTTCTTTGTGCGTTTCACCTGTACTTGCTTCCTGCCATTGGTGTTGTGGTGGGGAGAAGGGACATCATATAGCTCACCTTGTCATCTAAGTGTGTGCCAAGGTACTCAAACACAGCGTCTAGTCTCCAGGATTATTGAATTAAAGGGCCAGAGTTGAATATCTCCTTTGGCTCTTTTCTCTTTGAAGGTTTCCTACTGATCATGGGTGAGAATCTAAATAAGGAAGCATGTACTAAGGAATTATAATTTAACAAATTAATAAGGCTCTGAGAGCCCAAGCGTCCAGCTTTAGTGCTCAGATTTGTGACACCCGCTTTGGGTGCTCAGGGGCATTTTACCTTTTCTCTTTGGGGAAATCTAGAAGGTTAGTGATATCCTGGAACTCTGAATTTCCAATAAGAAGAGTTTACTTTATAGAAAATTCTAGCTGTTATATTTGATTTACCTTCTGAAGGTAGAGTTTGATTCTGAGACCTCAAATTTAAAATCTAAAGATAGGACTTACTAAGAACTTTTACACTAATACAACACAAAAGACACAATCCCTGCCACGTTAGTGCAGAGAGATTTCATCCCTCTGCTTCAGAGTTTCTCTGGTTAAGAACAGGCTTTGGCAGGTTGGAATCCCAGCTCTGCCATTTAATTGATACGTGGCATAGATGAGTTATTCAACACTTTGGGTGCTCATGTTCTTCCTTTGTAAGATGGAGATGATAACAGTTCCTACGCTGTTGGGTTGTTGTGAAGATTTGAGCTGTTTACTGGGACAGAAGGTGTAGGTCTCACCTCTTGTGAAGCACAGTGGTCAAAACCAGCCTCACCAGGCTGTTCTTGGTACTTTAGGGTAAAGCTTCAGTGTCTCTAGGAAATCCCCTATTCCTCTCTTATGTAATGTTTATTTCTCTGATTAAATATCTGATGAGTTGTCTCATCTGGTCTGCTCTTAAAGACAGGACTATTAATGACTCTGCCTACTCAAACTCATTACCTGTTTGAGGCAGAAATTGTATCCTCTTTCTGACTTGCTGATATTTAAGAGGCTCAAAGTTGCCCCTGCAGACGTGCCTACATAAGTGAACTCACAAAAGCAGTGTCAGGAAAAAGAAAGGCATATGGACACTGCTGCAGACACTTCTCCTTTCTCTTTTGAAAAAGTCCCTCTCCCGCACAGTACGGTAGGCTTTCTGTTTATCTTACTGGCAACAGCTTAATAGAGCTAAACAATTTTCACAGCATTTATTTATAAACCAGATCAATATGAAGGAAACCAAGCAACATCAACTCACACATTTCAATTCTGTCCCTACTCTCAGAGTCTGTCTAGCATTTGAATTTTGTCCCATAGTCTGCATCAACCTGCTTTCACATCTGGGAAAATAACATGCGCTTTTACAATGCAGTTAGCTCCAAGCAGGAAGACACCTAACAGACACAAATGAGTCAAGTGGAAGGGATGGAAAATGGGGGTGGCAGAGTGCTAAAGAAAACCATTAATCAAAGTGAGCGTTAGGAACAGGGAGTTAATGCTCACTCAAGAAGCGCTTTGAAAGCTGGATCTGCTCTCTTACCCCAAGTCCTGCAGCAGCTCGGCTTCTCCATCGGATCCGCTCCACAGATCTGAAGGGTCCTGGGTGCTCATCTTCCCTCCTAGAGACTCTGCTCTGCCCATTCGCGCTCCTCACGTCTGTGAAGCCCCTGCAGGTGCCGAGGGAAGAAGCAATGGGCTCTGCTTCTCCTCACACTCTCCTCCAAGAGAAGCCAGCAGTGAGTCTCCAACCCGCAAGGAAGTGAAACTTGGTTACTCCTCCCACCGACACTTACCACCCTGGCCTGAGGCACTGGCAGGAGTGTTCTGTCAGTCAGGAAGTATGCAAACTTACTTAGCCAGCTACCTCTGAGGACACCCACACTGCATCACGCAACCTGCAGTTTCTGTCAAAGGAAATAAATATGACAGCACTCCCATTGGGATTGGATGATGAATTCGAACTCCTCTTGTGAGGCCAGACCACAGCTCCTTCTTGGTCTTCTCTGGTTTGTAGAGGGGGTGCATGCACTCATTCACCACACCTTTTGTCTCACATACAAACACACAGGACACCGAGGAAGCTTCTATTTCAGGAGTATCATTACAACAGGAAAACAAATCAGAGTCAAATCACTAACTTCCATCCTGAAGTCTGGTTTTTAGTACTTTCTCAATATTTCT
Source organism: Tonatia bakeri (assembly GCA_004024845.1). Lineage (NCBI taxonomy): Eukaryota > Metazoa > Chordata > Mammalia > Chiroptera > Phyllostomidae > Tonatia > Tonatia bakeri. The sequence goes on from PVIA01005789.1 coordinate 80,702, forward strand.
GCTTCAATTATCCAAGTTTTCAACATATGTTTGACATTCAAGTAGGCACGATTCAGAGACAATTATCATCTCCTTGGTGGAAAAAAGATAAGTTGAAAATAAGGTAGGAAAAGTTGGAGGGAGCCACGCAGGTGCCAAATACTGGGGGTGTTAGAATGCTGCCCCCCTCATCATACTACCTTCGCTGAGCTTAACAGCTGTATCACTTTGTGTCCTCATTCATGGGTAGAGAATTTCATCTGCCTGAAAGTCCTAATGGGAAACTGCAGAAACTCTGAATTCTTGGGAACTGGAAAAAAAACAGCAATAAATGGATAAAAAAAACAACAACAAAAAACATGTATTGCTTTCTGTCTTCTCTCTGAATGTGCTTCTGGTTTTGTCTTTTCTTTTTTCTTTTCTTTTCTCCTTTCTTTTTTTCAATCCCCACCCAAGGATATGTTTATTGATTTGAGAGAGAGAGGAAAGGAGAAAAAGAAACATCAGTGTGAGAGAAAAACATTGATCGGTTGCCCCCTATATGTGCCCTGACCAGGGATGGGACCCACAACCTAGGTATGTGCCCTGACTGGGGATTGAACCTGCAACCTTTTGGTGTACAGGCTGACACTCCAACCAACTAAGCCACCTTGTTGGTCCCATTCATATTCTCTCTCTCTCCCTGACTCGAGGTTCACCAGAGTTCTCTATAACTTGCTTCTCCCTGTGTCATTTGAAGACCATCACCATTGGCATCACTTGGAGCTTATGAGAATGGAGAATTTCAGGTTCATCCTAACCCTTCTGAACCAGCATCTGCCTTAGAACCAGATCCCCAAAGTGACTCCCTGCACATTAAAGTTTGAGGAGACTACTTTTATAGGGTACCAAGACTGCTATTCCTAAAGTAGAGGCTGGCCTGCAGCTAGCATCATTCTACCCTTCCTTAAGGTCCTTCACTACTATTTCTGCATGTCTCTCATTTGTGAGACCCTGGCTTCTTCTGATTGCCAGAGAGAAATTCCTGAGTTTCTAGAGACAGCCTGGAGGAGACTAGGCTCTGATAACACACTCTGATTGAATGCAAGCATTTAAAATTCTGTCAGCTACAGTTTGTTTGCAGAGAAGTGCAAGATCCACTTGCAACAGTGGCCAGTCACGTCCAGGAAGGTGCCGAATGTGCCTGCGGCAGAGATAGGGGACCAGCTCGTGGCAGATTTCCTGTTCCCTTTCTATAGCCCTTTGTTTAGTGTTTTTGTATCTATTTTGTTCCTGTTTTAGCAAATTCTGGGTTTTCTATTTTTTAGCCTTTCTTTTCAGTAAAGTGGCAGAGTTTACTAAGAAGACCCTCTTTCCTTTTTTCAATCTTCCTGCCACTCCCCTCTTCTCATTTTGCTCTTCCATCTTTTGTCTTCTCCTGTGATGACATTCTTTTGTTATTCATTTGTCACTCCATTTTCCCCAGGATCCCTCCCTTCCCCTTTAACCTCCTGTTCCACAAGGTCAGGATTATAGCAGAAGTAGTGTTGCAGCATTAGTAGGTGGCTTCAACAAAGTTACCAGATATTCATAAAACTATCTGGAAATACAGCAATTTTCAACTTTTTTTTAATCTCATGACACATATAAACTAATTACTAAAATCCTGTGCACACCAAAAATATATTATGTTTTTTGCCAATGTGACAGAAAATAAGTATAATTTTGAATCATTCACACTGGATGCCAATTGTTGTGATGGCTGCTGTCATTTTTAAAAATTATTTATTTATTTTTTATTGTTGTTCAAGTACAGCAGTCACCATTTCCTCCCCACCATTCTCCCCCACCCCAGTTATCCCCACCCACCCCTGATCCCACCCCCACCCCCCAGTTTGTTTTGTTCATGTGTCCTTTATAGTTGTTCCTGAAAACCCTTCCCACTTTTCCTCCATTATCCCCTCCCCTCTCCCCCTGGATACTGTCATTTTGTTCTTAATTTCAATGTCTCTGGTTATAGTTTGCTTGCTTGTTTGTTTTGTTGATTAGGTGAGATCATATGGTATTTGTCTTTTACCACCTGGCTTATTTCACTTAGAATAATCCTCTCCAGTTCCATCCATGCTGTCACAAAGGGTAGGAGATCCTTGTTTCTTTCTACTGCATAAAATTCTATTGTGTAAATGTACCATAGTTTTTTGATCCACTCATTTACTGATAGGCATTTAGGTTGTTTCCAGCTTTTGTCTATTGTAAATTGTGCTGCTATGAACTTTGGGGTGCATGGGATCCTTTGGATTAATGTTTCAGGGTTCTTAGGGTATGATCCCAGCAGTAGAATTGCCAGGCCAAAAGGTAGTTCCATTTTTAATTTTCTGAGGAAATTCCATACTCTTTTCCACAGTGGCTGCACCAGTCTGCATTCCCACCAACAGTGCTCTAGAGTTCCCTTTTCTCCACATCCTCACCAACACTTGTTTGTTGATTTGTTTATGAGGCCATTCTCACTGGTGTGAAGTGATATCTCATTGTGGTTTTAATTTGCATCTCTCTGATGGCTAGTGATACTGAGCATCTTTTCATATGTCTCTGGGCCCTCTGTATGACTTCCTTGGAGAAGTGTCTGTTCAAGTTTTTTGCCCATTTTTTTAATTGGGTTGTTTGTCTTCCTGGAGTAGAGTTGTGTAAGTTCTTTATGTATTTTGGAGATCAAACCCTTGTCCAAGATATCATTGGCAAATATGTTTTCCCATACTGTTGGTTCTCTTTTCATTTTAATACTGTTTTCTTTAGCCATGCAGAAGTTTTTTATTTTAATGAGATACCATTTCTTTATTCTTTCCTTTAGGTCCCTTGCTCTAGGGAACATATTGGTGAAAATATTGCTGCATGGAATTTCTGATATTTTCCTGCCTATGTTTTCTTCTAGGATGTTTATGGTGTCATGACTTATATTTAAGTTTCTTTTATCCACCTTGAATTTATTTTTCTGTATGGTATAAGTTGATGATTGAGTTTCATTTTTTTTTTTTTTTTGCATGTAGCTGTCCAGATCTCCCAACACCATTTGTTGAAGAGACTACTCCATTTTATGCTTCTGCCCTCTTTGTCAAAAATTAATTGACCATAGAGACATGAGTTTATTTCTGGGCTCTCTATTCTCTTCCATTGGTCTATGCATCTGTTCTTATCCCAGTACCAGGCTGTTTTGATTACAGTGGCCTTATAATACAGTTTGATATCAGGTATTGTGATCCCTCCTACTTTGTTCTTCTTTCTCAAAATTCCTAAAGCTATTTGGGGTTGTTTATGGTTCCATATAAAGTTTTGAAATGTTTGTTCTATATCTGTGAAATACACCATTGGTACTTTAATAGGGATTGCATTGAATCTATAAATTGTTTTGGGTAGTATGGACATTTTTATGATGTTAATTCTTCCAATCTCTGAACATGGTACAAGCTTCCATTTGTTTGTATCTTTCTTAATTTCTTTTTTCAGTGTTGTGTAGTTTTCTGAGTACAGGTCTTTTACTCCTTTAAAGTCCCCTGCTGACTTTAAACCCATCAGTCAAGTTCTGTTGGTCTTTTTGGATGCCACAGCCTGAGGGGGGTTTGGCTCTGCTGTTTTTTCTTCCTAGGGTTTTGTGAGGATGGGGGCCAGGTCTAGGTGATGATATTCATAGTTGCCCTGCCTCCAGCCCAAGGCCCCCACTGTCCATCTGCCCCAGGCCGGCACCTTTAATCCACCAGCTATGCCATCCTTTAGGTGCACTAATTGGGGCAACTCACACACCACCTACTCTCTCTGCTGTCCTAGGTGCTGGGTACTCTCAAAGTCTCTTCAGGGTAGTTCAGCTCCCCCACTGAGTTAAGTCTCTCTGGGGACTGCTAACTCTGAGCCCTGCTGCTCTCCTCTGTGGGGTGCCTCCTCCTTCCTCTTAGCGAGGAGCCATGCAGTGTTGCAAAGGCTGGCCTCAGCAGTGCCTCAGGCACAATGAAGGAGACAGCTTGAGAAGAAGGGTGGGTGGTGGCCACTGTGGGAGAGTTCCCCAAACAGTGACTGAGGGCCTTTTTAAAAATGAAATCCTCCTGTTTAAGCCCACCACTCTCAACAAGTGCTAGGCTTCTCACACAGCCTGGCTCTCCAATCAGACCAGCAACTATCTGGGCCAGGGTCCATCATGGCCCAACTCTTCTCCTTTCTCCAGGTGTTTCCCAGCTACCCAATTTCTCTGGTAATGACCTAGCCAGCATGCACAGTCCCAGCAGGTGAACACCACCCCTGTGTGTCTCCCACTTTGTCTTTATTCCCCACAGCGACTTCAAGCATGCAGGTCCATCCTGGTGCTTCTCTAACCTCCCTGTTTGGCAGGGGAGGGAGATGTTGATTGGGCTCTCAATACAAGCATCCTGTGGCATATGCTGGGCCTGGGCCACAACAGCACTGTTCCCTGAGCTGCTCCCAGGGACCTTACCATCCCAACATAATCTCTTTATCATCTGTTTTTCAATGTCCTCTATAATTTTTGGCCTCTGACCTTCATATAAGCTGGAATTTCATTGGCTGTTCACTGTGTTCCTCTGGTATTCCACCTGTGCGCAGGGGAAGTCAGCTTCAGTCTTACCTACCTTGCCACTGTCATCTCTCTCAAAATTTGGCTGTTGTTATTTTTTATTTGATAATCTATGGGAAAAGAGGTCAGTGCCCATGACTGAATAGTCAGGTATTGCATATTTTTAAAATTCTTGCAGTATACAAGAGGAAAATCGCTGTGGTAATGTACTAGGGTGCAGCCAGCACCACCCCCAACAAAGAGGGATTTGTAATGGGGTCCAGAACTCAGGGTGTCCAGGAAATATTAAAAATATAGGATGTCCTTATCCCCATAAGACTGAATTGGGGGATGGGATGCTTGGACCAGGGCCATTGAATTATTTTGCATATCAACAGTTTTTCAAATAACCTGTAGAACACTCATTTAACATATCTGTAACTTTTTACTTGTTTCATGGATATGTTAAGTGGTTATGGCTATGCTTTGAGCCAGGGAGATGAGAGACTTCCACCTAGGATTTAACTGGGAGGCAAATTCCCCTGGTTACAGAGCCTGCATGACAGGTTGGAGATGATTGGCTCCATGCCATGGGGCCACACCTGCCCAGACTTACTATGGCAGCCCAGAAAAGCTTGAAAAATATAGGAATGCTGGCAGGTGTAGCCAATTGTGGGAGGAGTCAGAAATGGGGATGCAGAGGAAGATTGGCACTAGAATTTAAAACCAGGCACAGCAGCCATGCAGGGGGAACCATGCGGCTTTGGAGCTCTTTTTGCCACATAGCTTAGGAAGTTGGAAAGCAAGATGTAGCAGCGATGCAGAGGTCTCTTTTAGCAGTTTAGAAAATGCAGGAGAGATGCTGTGGGAAGGAAAGGGGTGAAAGGATCCTTGCTGGTGGGCCAGGAGAAGGTGCCATATGGATTTGGATTATGAACTGGAGATCCTTGTAACACAACTGATGGTGCTGGGAACTGTGGGAGGCCTGCCAGCCCAGCACAGATTACTGGGAAGAACTGGGGGGTACCTGAGCCATGGACTTCTATTTCTTTTTCTGAGATACAGTATCCTGTACTGGGCAAAGTTGGGGAAGGAAGGACTGTGTGTGTTTGTGGGTGTTTTAAGGGACTTGGAATTTTAATGAAGACATTAAGCCATTCTATTAAGTCAGTGTAATTTTTGAGTAAATAATTCCTTTCCTTTTCACCAATCTCTGACATTGAGAGCTATAATGCCCTGGTGATGGGCAGGGTGAACCTAGTACAAGGGGTCTCCAGGAGAAGGAAGGTCCATTCGGTAATAGTATATTGTACCTCCCCCACAGGTCCATTCAGTAACAGTTATATATTTTACTTTAGATTCTTTGGATTTTATAATCTTTTATGAAAGAAGTCACAACTTTTGCTTCCAAACAGCTTCTTAAAAAGTGCAAGGTATGTTTTTTAAAAATACATAATTTACTTCTTATTTATTTTAATAACCTCTTCAATGATGCTGGTTCATAATGCCTCATTCCTTCCACACTCACATTGGACACAAAAATAGACAAAAACAATCCATCTTGTTTTAACAGTTTTGGAACAACTATTCTTTGTTGGAAAATACCTTATTTATCAATAATGTTAGACCTTTTTTGGATGGCAATCACATTCAAATGATCAGTTTTCTCATACAGGGAATTTGGAGAGAGCTATTTTGTCCAGATTGGAATTTCTTTGTTAGAAGAATGAACTAACACGTGAGACTCCTCTAAGAATTTTTTAAATAATTTTTTAAATTGTTATTCTATTACAGTTGTCCCAATTTTTCCCCCTTGACCCTCCTCCACCCAACCTACCATCCCTGCTCCCACAGTCAATTCCCACACTGTCATCCATGTTTGTGGGTCATTCATACATGTTCTCTGTCTAGTCCCTTCTGCTTATTTCCATCCTTATTACCCTCCCGCCTCCCCTATGGTCACTGTCAATTTGTTCCATATTTCCATGCCTGTGGTTGTATTTTGTTTGTTAGTTTATTTTGTTCATTAGATTCCTCTTACAGGTGAGATCATATGGTATTTGTCTTTCACTGACTGGCTTATTTCATTGAGCATAATACTGTCAATTCCATCCAAGCCATCGAAAATGTAGGAGTTCCTTCTTTCCTTTTGTTGTGTAGTATTCCATTGTGTAAATGTACCATAGTTTTTGATCCACTCATTTACTGATGGGCACTTAGGCTGTTTCCAGCACTTGACTATTGTATATAGCACTGCCATGAACATAGAGGTGCATAAGTTCTTTGCATAGGTGATTTTGGATTCTTAGTGTATATTCCCAGCAGTGGAATTGCCAGGTCAAAAGGCATTTTTAATTTTTTGAGGAAATTCCATACCATTGCCACTTGGGGTAACTGAAATTTTCCTGCCTATGTTTTCCTCTAGGACTTTTATGGTGTTATGAGTTACATTTAAGTCTTTTATCCATTTTGAGTTTATTCCAGTGCATGGTATAAGTTGGTGGTCTAGTTTCATTTTTTTTGCACATACCAGTTCAGTTCTCCAAACACCATTTGTTTAAGAGGATGTTTTTACTCCATTGTATGTCCATGCCCCCTTTGTCAAATATTAATTGACCATAGAGTTGTGGATTTATTTCTGGACCCTTTATTCTGTTCCATTGATCTATGTGTCTATTCTTATGCCAGTAACAGACTGTTTTCTGTAATCCCTCCTACTTTGTTCTTTTTTCTCAAGATTACTGAGGCTATTCATGGTCATTTATGGTTCCATTTAAATTTTTGAAATATTTGTTCTAGATCAGTGAAATATGCCATTGGTAATTTAATAGGAATTGTGTTGAATCTGTAGATGGCTTTGGGTAGTATGGACATTTTAATGGTGGTAATTCTCCTAGTCCATGAACACAGCATATGCTTCCAATTATTTGTATCTTCCTTAATTTCTTTCTTTAGTGTCCTGTAGTTTTCCAAGTACAGGTGTTTTACTTCTTTGGTTAAATTCATCCCTAGGTACTTTATATTTCTTGTTGCTATAGCAAATGGGATTTTTTCCTTGGTTTATGTTTCTGATATTTTATAGTTGGTGTACAAAAATGCCATCAATTTCTGAATATCGACTTTATCCCACTCTTTTGCCAAATTCACTGATTAGATCAAGTAGTTTTTTGGTGGAGATTGTAGGGTTTTCTATGTCATCTTAATTGGGACCCTCTATGCTTTCTGAACTTGTATGACTTTTTTCCCTTACCTAGTTAGGGAAGTTTTCTGCCATTTTTTTTTCAAAGAGGTTTTCTATCCCTTGCTCCTTTTCTCTCATTCTGATATTCCCATGATGTGAATATTGTTATGTTTCATGTTGCACTGAAGCTCCCTTAAACTGTCTTTGTTCTTTTTGAGTCTCTTTTTGTTTTGTTGTTCTGACTGGGTATTTCTCCCTTGTCTTCCAGTTAGCTGATTTGGTCCTCTGCTTCATCTAGCCTGCTTTTAATTCCTTCTAGTGTATTTTTCATTTCAGATATTTTATTCTTCATTTCCTCCTGGTTCTTATTCATAGTTTCTCTATCCTTTTTTATGCTGTAGTTCCCAGTAAGTTTCTTATAACTCCCATAAAGTTCCTTGTAGTTCTCACTGAGTTCCTTGAACATCCTTATAAACATTATTTTGAATTCTATGTCTGATAGATTGGTTGCCTCAATTTCATTCAACTCTTTCTCAAGGGATTCCTCCTTTCCTTTTGATTGGAGGTTATTTCTTTGTCTCCACATTTTAGGAGACTCTTTTTGTTTGTTTCTGCATCCCAAGTTGCTCTGCTTTGCCTGCCAGTCTTTGTGGTATGGGCTTCTGTGGAAGGAGTTCTGTGGGACTCAGTGGTATAGTCTCTTTGATCTCCTGATCTATATACTCTGGGGTTCCTTTTTTTCAGTTTATGTGGGCTCTCTTGTACTTGGGCTTTGGTTCTTGATGGCTCATTCATTGGTGGATTCTCCCCTCCAGCTGTCTGACTAGGAGTCATAACCCCCACTTGGTCTTGTATGCTGTTGTACGGGTGCTGGTTAACAAAGCAATACTATGCAGAAACCAAACTCATGCCAGCAAAAATATCCTTTCCACATGAGCAATGCCAACAGCAATTGAGCAAATATTAATAAAGGTAGAGAGAAATTAAGATTATTATAAAGATAGGGAAAAGGGAATATGAGATGACTAAAGGAGAGAAAAATGATTTTGAGTGGGAAAAGGAAGAAGATATAATAAGAGTAGGAAATAGAAGCTAGGCAAAGAAAGGAAGAAAATAAAATTTAAAATTTAAGTAAAACAGGGAAGGGTCATGGCAAGATGGAGCAAGAAAAGGAAAGAGTGTAATATAAAGTTTGAAATAAAATTTAAAAAGTAGTTAACCAAAGGGAACCAAATTGCAGAAAAAGCACAACAGGGTCAATAACAATGACAGCTGAGCAAAGATTAATAAAGGTAGAAAGAGAAAATGAATAGTACACAAGGGAAAAGAGAATGTGCAATGTCTACTATAAGGAAAAATGATTTTGAGAGGATGGAGGGAGGTAAGATAATAAAAGTCAGGAATACAATCCAGGCTAATAAAGGGAAAAATAAAATTCCTAACTCAAATAAGCATGAACAGGAAGAAGGCAGAATGGAATAAGACAGGGGGAGAGTAACTTATGATATTTGAAATAAAAAATAGTGAACAAATAGGAATAGTTGAAGAAGAATAGCGATAACTATAATATCCATGCCAAATAAGCCACAATTTATAAAGGTAGAAAGAAAATAAGAATATTATGAGAAGGGGAAAAATAATGGGAACTGACTAAAGGAAGGAAGAATGATATTGAGAGAATAGAGGGAGGAGAAATAGTCAGAGTAAGGAGTAGGAACAAGGTATAGTGCAGGGGAAAATAAAATTTACAGCAAAAATAAGAAAGGGCAGGAAGGAGGCAAAATGAAGTAAGACAAGGGAAGGGTACAATATGAGATTTGAAATGAAAATAAAAAATAATATAAGATATAAATCAAAAGAATAAGAAATAACAAATGAAGAATAGTGAATTACTTAGAATACAATTGACAAAAAAGAAGAAGTATTTAAAGGCTATGTGAAAGAAAAAAATTAACAGAAATTCTGAAGAAGAGTGAGGTGGGATTCATCTCAGCAGAGTTTCATGTTTTCCTTCTGTTTTCTATTTCTGGATCCACCTCTGGCTGTTTATCAGCTCAAGGTCCCAGGCTGAGTCCTCTAGCTTCTGGCAGCATCTCCTCTATTACCTTCATTTGCCTGTAGAGGAGGCTTCTATTGTGATACGGAGAGTGGGACACCTGGGTAGCATTGTTCCCTTGGGAAGCATTATTCAGTCTTCTGGGAAAGTTGTGGGTGCATTCTCCCTGCCCCCACACCACCTGTCTTGGTCTGTCCCAGTTTATTTCCAATAGTGTGTAGTTTCTGCTGAATTAGCTGCCTGTTTTAAGGGAGGGGCCAATCTGTGTAAGAGGGTCAACTCTTTCCTGCTTAGTGCTGATGGTAGCTCTGTGTGTGAGCTGAGGCTGGGCAGAGCTCTGATTTGTCCTTGCTGCACCAATTTCTGTTCTGCCTAGTTTGCTGGCCTCAGTGGAATAGGGCCCCAGGAATGAGTTCAGTGTATTTTGTCTCTCTGAGAGAAGTTCAAAATGGGCCAGTTAGGTGTTTCTCTTTCTGTCTTTCTCTTGTGGATATACACCCTCAGTGGGTTCTTGAGCTTGTCCTGCCTGTTTTGCAGAGCTTCCCTGTTGGTGGTGGCTTGCAAACCTGCAGGAGGTGGGGCCTGGGTGTGTTCTTTTGGGAAGGGAGCTCTGTCTGGCTGTAAATAATCTCATGTGCTCAATTCCTGCCTGTCTAGTTCCCAGCCCACTGCCTTCACAGCAGACACAGTTTCTAGCTTTCTACTCTCTGCAGCCTCTTGCCTGCCAGCTGTGCTGGGCTGGGGCTGAGAAATCCCCTGGGTGTGCACATTTCTGATCTCTCTGTCAGCTGCACTCAATGAGAGCAAACCACACCCTCAATTCTTTCCCCTTGCTGGCAGGGCAGCTGCACACAGGGTCTCTGCCTAGCATGCCTCAGCTCCCCTTTTAAAAAGTCTCTCTGAGCACTCCCACTGCAGCAGTGAGTCATTTTCCAGTTTTCCTTACACACCACTTCTCCAAAAATCCAAAAGTCTCTCACAGTCACGGCTGACCATGGACTGTCTTTGCCTGATCCAGGTGCAGATGGAATCCCTCTCTCTGGCATTCTCCTGGTTGGTGTTTGCCATTGCAGCTATGGGGGTGCTGTGTGATGTGTGTGTGTGGGGGGTCTGGGTCTCCCAAACTTTGTGTATCCAAGTCACTCCATCCTGAGTCTGGGGGGTTCTCTACCCTGGGAGGGGAAGGAGCCTCAGAGCTGTGATTTCTGACCAGATTCTCTGTGTCTACAGGCACAACTCCTGGGGAATTTCTCTTTCAACCTGTAATATCTCCTTACCACCTGCTGTGAAGTGGCTTCTGTACTCCTTGGCTTCCAAACTTCATCTCAGCTAAGATTCCATTGAATGATCAGTCTATTTTTCAAAAAAAAATCATCCAAGTATCTGAGTTGAGGGCAAGAGCAAGTAGACTCAGCTTCCACCATCTTCTCTCCTAAGGAGAACTTTTTAAAAGAAATCATTCCATTTTGTTGAAGACCCTTTTTGATCTTTTTCTAATTTATTTATCTCTACAGAAATCTCATATATCACCATGTCTGGTTGTCAGCCAGTCATCCAGCAATGGCAATTTTACTGATGCCCTCCACAGTGGGAATGGTTCTGCGGGCTCCCGGTGTTACTGACTGACTGTTAAGCAAGTACTTTATCTTCTTTTCCGTCATTTACATTGGTGGGAAATAAAGGATACATTCTTGAAAGGGAAACCAAGGCTTGGAATTACCATGGACTGAGGTTACAAGCACTTGGGGTTGATGGACCATTTCTCTGTTTCTCACTGTCTGTCCTTCCTACCCATGAAAAATAAGAAATTACCATTTCATGTTAAATTAGAACAGAGGAACAGAAGACAAAGAAAGAATGGACATTGTTTTTTAGCTGAAGTTCAGCTCTCCAAAAGGAGGTTTTCATCTCTCCTTTTAATTGTGTGGTAAGCTCAGAGCTGCCTATTTGCTCTTAAAAATATTGGAATTTTACTCTGAGCTACTACCTCTGTGTTCTCTGCCACAGTTATGTGATCACTTAATACAGTAGCAAAGGCTAAGGCAACTGGTTTTCTCAAACTAACTGAGACCCTATTTTATTTTCTTCTCTTGTTCATATAAGTCATCCTACCTTCTTTGTTGAATAAGGCTGTCTGGATATGGCTATAATTCATCAAGTTCAAGGTATAAAATTCACTTGAACCCCTTCCTTTTTCAGGGGAGTGGGAAAGTGGAAACAGAAATAGAAGGAGTTTCCACAGAAGGATAAAGGAAAGATATAAACACTTTGGATTTTACCTTTCCGGTACATTCATTTCCTGGGTGATTTAAAATTCTGAAAAATTAAGCCTGGTAGAGCCATGGTGTGAGCTTTCAGATGTTCAGGAAATATTTTATAAAGGTAAATTTGGTCATTGAAGAATGACAATGATGGCCAAATAGATATCTCAGCTAGGCAGATGGATGTCCAAGGGGTGGTGAGATGGCATTTCTGTTCTCCCCATATGAGCCCTGTGGGTCAAGACTGGTCACATACAATTCATTTTCTACTGAACCTTGCCACCTGACTGTTCCCATAAGAGGAGAGCTTATGTCTCATTCATTTTTATACCCCTTCCACTCAGGAGAGTACCTGGGGCATAGTAGCAGCTTGACAATTCTTCAGTTGATGGTAGAGAGCCTTTCTGAAGACTTTGAGAGAAAGGTGACAACTGGGATAACTTTTTGGAGGGGGCATTGTATAGTTTGAATTTCTAGAAGGTAGATGCCAAGATGGAACTACAAGTACAAGTAATGTCTTAGGTGGAAATGCCTGTAAAGGATGGATGAGGGGAGGAGAGTAGAAGACCAGGAGAGCTTCAGAAAACAATGTGGAGCTGTGTGCTAGGTTCTAGAGCTGCCCTAAGAAAGCACCATACACTGGGTATCTACAAACAGATATTTATTTTTCCTCAGTTTGGGAGGTTGTAAGTCTGGAATTGAGGTGTTGGCAGCATTGGTTTCTTCTGGAAGCTCTTCAGGAGAATCTGTTCCATGCCCCTCCTCTAGCTTCTGGTGGTTGCCAGCAATCCTTTAGTGTTCCTTGGCTTGTAGAGGCACCACTTCAATCTTTGCCTCTTCACACTGCCTTCTTCTCTCCACGTCTTCTAATGGTCTTCTTGTGAGGACACTAGTCACTGGAATTCAGGATCACCCTTAGCCCAGGACCACCTTATCTTAACAACATATCTGTAAAGTATTTATTTGCAAGTAAAATCACATTTTGAGGTTCTAGGTGGACATGAATTTTGGAGGGACACCACTCAACTCAGTACACATTGACCCACGTGGAGGGAGAGGAAGAGGAAGAAGAAGGGGAATTGAGTACAAAGAGCCTCAATTCTAAGAAAGTCTCCATCAGGGCAACAGGCAGCCCCAGAACAAAAACTGCCCACTAGAGAAGTTTACATTGGGCAGAAATAGTCCAGCTTTAGTACCCTCATTGTCATGGCCTTAACAGTAGGTTCTTTCTGAAGAGAGTTTGTATGGTGGGCTCCCATGGCTGCCACAGAAAGGCTTGAATATCAAAGTTATGTTCCCTCCATTGACATAACAAACATGCAAACCTATAGAGAAGTTTTGTAAGAGTTTTGTTTCAGCCAAACTGGAAACATATGCTGGAGAGCAAGATCTCAAATGCTCTGAAGATTAACTATTTGCAGCTTTTTTTTTTTTTTTTTTTTGCCTTTGAAATTAAGGAGTAGACCCAAGGAAGCATGCTGAGGACTGGATTACAGGATAATTTATGTGCTTTCTTGAACGTGGTTTTGGCTTATTTCAAATGTATGTTAGCCTAGACACACAGAAAATTGGCAGGGCTTGATTAAGGCAAAGATAAATGTTTTTCTAAAAAGTTACATGCCTGAGGCATGACTACTCTCCACGACCTGCTCAGTTATGAATCTATGATCATATCACCCTGTGAGATTACTTTCCTTAGAACCCCCTTTTTTTGTTCACACTCCTATTCCTTTTTATCAAATAATTATGACAAAATGCTAGCTCTGGAGCAGTGGAAAGACTGCAGTGAGCATCTCCCAATGTCACAGACCACTGATCTCCTCCAGAAGAAAAGCTATGTAACAATCAACCATGGCTTTCTGGAGTCTTGGCTCCCAGGGTCCAGGTACTCCAGCTTACCAGTTCCATCTCCAGACAAACCAGATATCTGCCAGAAGCGTACATCCAGCAGAAATCTTTCCAATCTTTCCCCTTTCCTCTTTCTTATTTCTCCCTATTGTTTTCCCATTTTTAATTTTCAGTATTCAGTCTTGAACTCCATTCTCAGCCTTCTTCATTTAATTTGAAATATTTGTTCCATTCACTAAACCAATCACTTGGTTTAATTCCTTCATGTATCATCTCCAAGTATTTGAAGGTTTTACAGAAATGCAACTGTGTAGTTTACAAGCCCCTTCAAGAAAGGTGGAAAATCAAGAGTTCTCTGTAGTTGTGGGAAAATCCATGTTTTTCACTGAGGTTCCCTAGAAATCTCACTGTGGTGTGTCACCCAGGAAAAGCTCTGTTCTCTCAACCTTTCCTGAGGGCCATATGTGCCTCTCATCCACTGTGACTTCACAGTAGAGCAAAGCTCACATACTCCATCAGGGCCATGAGAATGGAATGTCAAAGATCAAGTTCATGGCTTCTGTGGACTTTATTTAATTTCCTACTAGTATGTTTAGTTGCTTTGTTATTGAACTAGTGACAGGTTATCTCCCTAGATTATAAAAAACAAGTACATATTTAGCACTGTCCAAACTAGCTCTTCCTTCCTCCTTGCTCCTCCTTGAACTTGACTCACTTTTTCCTCAGGCTTTGTAATTGCTTTTCCCTCTTTGTGGCTTTCTCTACCTCCAGATCTCACCTGGTTCCCTCTTATACTTCATTGGGTGTTTATTTTTTTCCTTCCAAAATTTTGCATTTTATTTTTTATTATGTTTTTCCATTACCATTTAACATTCTTATCCCCTTCCCCTGCAATCACCACACTGTTGTCCCTGTTCATGAGTCCTTTTTCCTTGACCCCTCCTTCCCTAACCTCCTCCCACCATTAGCTGTCATCCTGCTCTCATCTATGAATCTGTCTCTGTTTTGCTTGTTAGTTCAGTTTGTTCATTAGATTCCACATATGAGTGAAATAATATGGTGTTTATCTTTCCCTGACTGGCTTATTTTACTTACATAATATTCTCCAGGTCCATCCATGTTGTCACAAAGAGTAAAACTTTCTTAATTTTATGGCTGAATAGTATTCCATTGTGTAAATGTCCCATAGTTGTTTTATCTACTCATTATTGATGGACATGGGCTATTTCCATATCTTGGCAATTGTAAATAACACTGCAATGAACACAGGGGCTCTTATGTTCTTTCAGATTAGTGTTCTGTGTTTCTTTGGGTAGATTCCCAGAAGTTGAATTGCTAGGTCAAAAGATAGGTCCATTTTTAACGTTTTGAAGTATCTCCATCTTGCTTTCCATAGTGGTTGCACCAGTTTGCATACCCACCAACCATGCAAGAGGGTTACCCTTTCTCCAAATCCTCACCAGTGCTTATTTGTCGATTTATTGATAATAGCCATTCTGACAGGTGTGAGGTGATATCTCATTGGAGTTCCAATTTGCATTTGACTGATGATTAGTAATGTTGATCATGTTTTCATATGTTTATTAACCATCTGTATGTCCTCTTTGGAGCAGTGTCTATTCAGGTCCTTTGCCCATTTTTTAATTGGATTGTGGGTTTTTTTTTTTTTTTTGGTGTTGGGTTTTGTAAGTTCTTTATAAATTTTGGATAGTAACCCCTTATCAGATATATTGACAAATATGTTCTCCCATTCTATGGGTAGTTTTTTTTTTTTTATTTTGTTGATGGTCCCCTTCATCATGCCATATATTTTGGTTTGATGTAGTCACATTTGTTTATTTATTTTTGTTTGTTTCCCTTGCCTGTGAAGGTATATCCAATAAAATATTTCTATGAGCAATGTCTGAGATTTTACTGTCTATGTTTTCTTCTAGTATTTTTATGGTTTTAGGTCTAATATTTAAGTCTTCAATCCTTTTTAAATATATTTTTGTGTGTGATGTAAGAAGGTGGTCTAGTTTCACTTTTTAAAAAATATCTGTCCAATTTCCCCAACACCATTTATTGAATAAGCTATCTTCAGCCCATTGTATGTGCTTGCATCTTCTGTTGAGTATTAATTGGCTATGAAGTTGTGAATTTATTTCTTGGCTCTCTGTTTTGTTCCATTGATCTATGTGTGTGTGTTTTATTAATGACAGTATCATGTTGCTTTGATTATTATGGCCGAATAGTAGAGTTTGATATTAGGTATAGTGATTCTTCCAACTTTATTCTTCTTTCTCAAGATCACTGTTGTTATGTGGGGCATTTTATGTTTCCATATAAATTTTTGGAATATTTGTTCTAGTTCTGTGAGATATGACACTGGAATCTTGATAAGAATTGCATTGAAATCTATAGATTACTTTGGGTAGCATAAACATTTTAATGATAATAATTCTTCCTATCCATGAACATGGTATGTGCTTCCATTCATTTGTATCTTCTTCAGTTTCTTTCTACAATGTCTTATAATTTTCTGAGTACAGGTCTTACATCCTTGGTTAGGTTTATTCCTAGGTGTTTTATTCTTTTTATAGCAATTATGAATGGGATTATTTTCTTAATTTCCCTTTCTGTTAGTTCATTATTGACATATAGAAATGCCACTGATTTCTGGATATTAACTTTGTATCCTGTTACTTTGCTGAATTCATTTATCAGTTCTACTTGCTTCTTGGTGGAATATTTGGGGTTCTCTGTACAGTATCATACCACCTGCAAATAAAGACCATTTCACTTTTTCCTTTCCAGTTTGGCTGCCTTTTATTTCTTCTTGTCCAATTGCTATGTCTAGGACTCCCAGTACTCCTTGTATGTTGAATAAGAGAGGGGAAGCAGACATCCCTCTTTTGTCCTGATCTTAAGGGGAATGCTTATAGTTTTCCCTATTGAGTATGATGCTGGCAGTTGGTTTGTCATATATGGTCTTTATTATGTTTAAGTTTGTTCCCTCGATTTCCATTTTGCTGAGCATTTTTATCATAAATGGGTGCTGAATTTTATCAAATGCTTTTTCTGCATCTATTGATATAATCATGTGGTTTTTATCTTCAATTTTGTTTCTGTATTGTATCACATTCATTGATTTGCAAATATTGTACCAACGTTGCTTTTCTGGAATAAATCACACTTGATCATGATGTATGATCTTTTCAATGTATTGCTGTTTCAGTTTGCTAATATTTTGTTGAGGATTTTAGTTCTATGTTCATCAGGTATATCGGCTTGTAATTTTCTTTCTTTGCAGTGTCTTTAACTGGTTTTGGAATTAGGATAATCCTGGCCTTGTAAAATCAGTTTGGAAGACTTCCCTCCTCTTGAAGTTTATGAAATAGTTTGAGAAAGAGAGGTATTAGTTCTTCCCAGAATGTTTGGTAAAGTTTTGCTGTAAAACCATTGGATCCAAGGCTTTTATTTTTGGGGAGTTTTTTTAAGTGACTGTTTCAATTTTACTAAGTGTAATCTGTCTATTCAGATTCTCTGGTTCCTGCTGATTTAGTTTTGGAAGATTGTATGTTTCTAAGAATTTACCTATTTCATCCAGGTTGTCCAGTTTGTTGGCATATAGTTATTCATAAAATTTTCTTACAATCCTTTGTATTTCTTTGGTGTTGGTTGTTAGTTTTTCTCTTTTGTTTCTGATTTTATTTATTTGGGTCTTTTCTCTTTTTTTCTTGATGACTGTGTTTAAAAGTTTGTCCCTGGCTGGTGTAGCTCAGTGAATTGAGCATGGGCTAAGAAGCAAAGGGTTGCCAGTTTGATTTCCAGTCAGGGCACATGCCTGAGTTGTGGGCCAGGTCCCAAGTAGGGGGCACATGAGAGGCAACCACACATTGATGTTTCCCTCTCTCTTTCTCCCTCCCTTCCCCTCTCTCTAAAAATAAATAAATAAGATCTTTAATAAATAAAAGTTTGTCAATATTGTTTATTCTTTCAAGGAACTAGCTCTTGTATTCATTGATGTTTTGTATTGGTTTTTTACTCTATTTAATTTATTTCTGCTCTAATCTTTATTATTTTCTTCCTTCTACTCAGTTTAGGCTTTGCTTGTTTTTCTTTTTCAAGTTAAGTGTTAAGTTAAATTGTTTATTTGAGAATTTTCCTTTTTTTTTCTTATACACTTGTAATGCTTTGAATTTCCTTCTTAGGATTGCCTTCCCAGTGTCCCACAGATTTTGGATTGTTGTGTTTTCATTTTCATTTGTTTCAAGGTATCTTTTGATTTCTTCCGTGATCTTGTTATTTACCGATTCATTGTTTAATAAGATGTTTTTTAGCTTCCATGTCTTTACGTGTTTTTCAGTGTTGTCATGATTAAGTTCTAGTTTCATAGCACTGTAGTCAGAGAAAATGCTACACTGAGTGTTTTGTTCAAAAGTGACCTTCTCAGAAAGATTTCCCCAACCACCACACATCTGACATGCTTCTCTTTCTGTCCCAGGCTTGTCATTCCTTTTCCCTTACTCTTCTTTATTGTTTCAAAATGCTCAGCTTGGTTGTTAAAATAGTAAAATATTTTCATACAAGTTTGGGAATAGCCACTGTCTGAACCCATAGGCAACTCCCTGTCGTCTTGGCCACCCATGTCCCCCAGACACCTGAGACCTTTCTGTGCTCCATTAAAGGAAAGAGCCTCAGGGCCTCGTTCTAGCAGCAGGGCCAGCACCCATGTCTGTTTCGATTCTTCAGTGCCTGTGATACACTAATTGTGCATTTAACAGGTGTATTGAGTTGTAATTTACATACTGTAATATTCATATCTTTAATGTATAATTCGGTTATTTTTAGTAAATTTACAGAGCTGTACAACTATCATCAAAATCTAATTTTAATTTGTTTTTTCTATTCTGAAAGATCTTTTGTAGTCATTTGTAATCTAAATATTTTGAATGCCACTTCTGTTTAGCTCTACCTGAGTTAATTATATAGGATATTTGCTAACTTGTGGTGGCAAATAAGTTATATATAACAATGTATTATCTATTATCTATCAACTTGTCTGTCTATCCATCTATATCTCCTGTCTGACGTAATCTGCAATGTGATCTTGTCACTCCTTCATCAACAGGTGGTGCCTACACAGCATGATGTTAGATGAGGGAATAAAAACTATCACCGTTTGCAAATACTTATCTTGTGGGTCAGAATATTCTCACTAATGTACAACCAAAAACAAATAACAGAAGTGGACTGATATAACTCCATCATGATTCCTGACTTCAAATGTTTGTGTTTATCAAAACAGTTGTGTATGTATTAATTTTTCCTCATAATAAGTAACTGTGCATTTGGGTTAACAAGTAAATTTATATTAAAAACGTATCTGGTACCTAATTGAATCTGGCCTGGCCTTGGTGACTCCTATGTGGCCTGTAGAATGTGGTGCAGATGACAATGAATGATCTTTGAGGCTAGATAAGAAGCCTTGCGGCTTCTGCCTGATTTGATGGACCACTCGCTCTTCAGACATTCTCTCCAAAATGTTTTCTTTTACAACCCAGTTGTCATGCCCAAATCATGTGGAGTGTTTCAAGTATGTGCCCTGGCTCCATTCATTTCATTCCAAGGTCTGGACACATGACTGAAGAAGTTTCCAGATGTTTCCATTCTCTAGCCATTCAAGTCACTCCCAGTGGTTTGAGTTTTGCCAAATGGGGTCCCAAACATTGAAGAGCAGAAACAAGACATCCCCCCTATGTCCCATTTGAATTTTCAATCTAAAGAATACAGGCACGTGGTAGAATGATTGATGTGTTATGCCACAAAGTTTGGGATGGTTTGTTACCCTGTGACAGACAACTGAAACACTTGTTTATCATCTGGGTCACTGCCTAGAATGTGAGCTCCAGAAGGCAGTGACTCTAAATGTCTTGGTACTAAGTGCCTGTAATGGTTAATTTTATATGTTGACTTGACTGGGTCACAGGCTGCCCAGATATTTGGTCAAACATTAATCTGGGTGCTTCAGTGAGAGTGTTTTTGAATGATATTAACATTTAAATTGATTGATTTTGAATAAATTGTTTTTCATAACTGGGTGGGCATCTTCCAATCATTTGAAGGACTGAATAGAAGAAAAGGACTAGCTTCCCCTGAATGTGACAATTCTCCAGAAGACTTCTTTCAGACTTCATCTGTAACATCGTTCTTCCTTGTCTACAGCAGACAGCCTTCATATTCAAACTAGAACCTCGGTTCTCCTAGGTCTCCCCACTGCTGACCTAGTCTGCAGATTTTGTACTTGCTAGCATCCATAATCATGTGACCCAATGGTTATATTTTGTTCGCTTGTTTGTTTTGTTGATTAGGTTCCACTTATAGGTGAGATCATATGGTAGTTGTCTTTCACTGTCTGGCTTACTTCACGTAGCATAATACTCTCCAGTTCCATCCATGTTGTCATGAAGGGTAGGAGTTCCTTTTTTCTCTCTGCTGCATAGTATTCCATTGTGTAAATGTACCACAGATTTTTGATCCACTCATTTACTGATGGTCACTTAGGCTGTTTCCAGAATTTGGCTATTGTAAATAATGCTTTTATGAACATTGGGGTGCATAGGTTCTTTTGAATTGATGTTTCAGGATTCTTATGGTATAATCCCAGCAGTGGAATTGTTGAGCCAAAAGGTATTTCCATTTTTAGTTATTTGAGGAAATTCCATACTGTTTTCCACAGTGGCTCCACCAGTATCCATTCCCACCAACAGTGTACTAGGGTTCTCTTTTCTCTACAACCTCATCAGCATATGTTGTTTGTTGGTTTGTTTACGATAGCCATTCTGATCAGTGTGAAGTGGTATGTCATTGTGGTTTTAATTTGCATCTCTCTGATGGTAGTGATGCTGAGCATCCTTTCATATGTCTCTGGGCCCTCTGTATGTCTTCTGTGGAGAAGCATCTGTCAGGTCCTCTGTCCATTTTTTTTTAACATTGTTTATCTTCCTGGTATGGAGTTGTATGAGTCCTTTATATATTTTGAAGATCAAACTCTTGTTCAAGGTATCATTGGCAAATATATTTTCCCATACATTTGTTTCCCATTTCATTTTGCTGATGTTTTCTTTAGCCATGCAGAAGCTTTTTATTTTGATGAAGTTCCATTTGTTTATTCTTTCCTTTATGTCCCTTGCTCCAGGGGACATATCAGTGAAAATATTGCTGCATGGAATATCTGACATTTTCATGCCTATCTTCTCCTTTAGGACTGTTGTGGTGTCCTGACTTACATAATTTTTTTATTCATCTTGAGTTTTTTTGGTGTATGGTGTAAGTTGGTGGTCGAGTTTCTTTTTTTCTTTTTTTTTGTATGTAGCTGTCCAGCTCTCCCAACACCATTTGTTGAAGAGGCTATTTTTACTTCATTTTATGTTCCTGCCCACTTTGTCAAATATTAATTGACCATAGAGACATGGGTTTACTTCTGTGCTCTTTATTCTGTTCCATTGATCTATGTGTCTGTTCTTATGCTAGTACCAGTCTGTTTTGATTACAGTAGCATTGTAATATAGTTTCATATCAGGTATTGTGATCCCTCCTACTTGGTTCTTCTTTCTCAGAATTGCTGAGACTATACAGAGTCATTTATGGTTCCATATACATTTTTGAAATATTTGTTCTATATCTGTGAAATATGTCATTGGCATTTTAATAGGGATTGTGTTGAATCTATAAATTGCTTTGGGTAGTATGAACATTTTGATGATGTTAATTTTTCTAATCCATGAACACAGTATTTGCTTCCATTTATTTGTGTCTTCCTTAATTTCTTTCTTAGGTGTTCTGTAGTTTTCTGAGTATAGGAAGTCTTTTACCACCTTGGTTAGGTTTATTCCCAGGTACTTTATTTTTCTTATTGCTATAGCAAGTGGTATTTTTAAAATATTTTTTAAAGATTTTATTTATTTTTAGAGAAGGGGATGGGAGGGAGAAAAAGAGGGAGAGAAACATCAATGTGTGTTTGCCTCTCAGGTGCCCCCTACTGGGGACCTTGGCCTGCAACCCAGGCATGTGCCCTGACTAGAAACTGAACCAACAACTCTTTGTTTCACAGGCTGGTGCTCAAGCCACCGAGCTATAGCAGCCAGGGTGCAAATAGGATTTTTTCCCTAATTTCTGTTTCTGATATTTCATTGTTGGTGTACAAAAATGCCTTCAATTTCTGAATATTCACTTTGTATCCTGCTGTTTCGCCATATTCACTTATTAGGTTAGGTGGTTTTTTGGTGGAGTCTATATAGGATTTTCTATGTACACTATCATGTCATCTGCAAACAATGACAGTTTTACTTCCTCCTTTCTGATTTGTATATCTTTTATTTCTTTTTCTTGTCTGATCACTGTAGCTAGAACTTCTAATACTATGCTGAATGGAAGTGGTGAAAGCAGAAACCCTTGTTCTTGGTCTTAGTGGGAAAGCTTTTAGTTTTTGCCCATTGAATATGATGCTGGCTGTAGGTTCTCATATATGACCTTTATTATGTTGAGTTATGCTCTCTCTGCTCCCACTTTGCTGAGTGGTTTTATAATAAATGGGTGTTGTACCTTATCAAATGCTTTTTATGCATTATTGATATGATCATGTGATTTTTGTCTTTCCTTTTGTTATGTGATGTATCGCATTTATTAATTGAGAATATTGTACCATCCTTGCATCCCTGGAATAAATCTTCCTTCATCATGGTGTATGATCTTTTCAATATGTTGCTGGATGCAATTTGCCAACATTTTGTTGAGGATTTTAGTGTCTATGCTCATCAGTGATATTGGCCTATAGTTTTCTTTCTTTGTTGTGACTTTGTCTGGGTTGGGGATTAGGATGATGCTGGCCTCATTAAAAAAGTTTTGGAGTCTTCCCTGTTCTTGGATTTTTTTGAAAGGTTTGAGAAGGACAGAGGTCAGCTCTCCCTTAAAAGTCTGTAAAAATCTTCTGTGAAACCACCTGGTCCAGGTCTTTTGCGTAATGAGAGTTTTTTTTTATTATTGCTTCAATTTCATCAGCTATTATTGGTCTGTTCAGGCTTTCTGCTTCTTCTTGACTCAGTTTTGGAAGATTGTATGTTTCTAGACATTTGTCTGTTTCACCCAGGTTGTCCAATTTCTTGGCCTATAATTCTTCATAGTAATTTCTTACAATTCTTTGTATTTCTGTGGTATTGGTGTAATTTCTCCTCTTTCATTTCTGGTTTTGTTTATTTACGTCTTCTCTCTTTTTTTCTTAATGAGTCTGGTTAAAGGTTTGTTAATCTGTTTATCTTTCAAAGAACCAGCTTCTGGATTTATTGATCCTTTGAATTCTTCCATTAGTCTTATGTCATTTAATTCTGCTCTGATCTTTATTATTTCCTTCCTTCTACTTGCTCTGGCCTTTGTTTATTGTTGGGAGAAATAGTAAGAGTTTGGAATGGAGACAAGTCATAGCAAGACAGAAAACAAAATTTAAAGCAGAAATAATAAGAGGAAAGAAGAAGATAAAATGGAGTAGAGAAGGGAGGAGCAAAATACGTGAATTGAAATAAACTATAATAAAAAATTAGTGATCTAATATGCACAAACTTGAAAGACAAGAAATGAAATTAAAAGGCTATGCAGGAAAGAAAATATTGCAAACCATGGAGAAGACCATGGTGGATTTTGTCCCAGTAGCATCTAGTATTTACCACTGTTTTTTTCTTTCTGCATCCGCCTCTGGTGATGTCAGATGGTGATCCTGTCTGGCCTTAGGCAGACTACTTGCGACTTCCAGGGATCTACTGTCTTTGACTGACTTCTTCAGTTGTTAATCTGGTCACTCTGCCCTCAGCAGTCAGGCTTAAGCATAACGGGGTGAGACAGAATCCCTCCTGGAGGCAGGGCTATGCTTCCTCTCAGGCTCCTGCCTCTTGGTGGAGAGTAGTCTGCCTGAGCAAGATGGTTGCAGCTATATGGGGGATGACTCAGCACTGGTACCCCTAAGGTCACTCTCTCAGTTCTTTCCCTATAACCTCAATCCCCAGCCTTTCCCCAGATGTCTCCAGTCCACTCTTCACTTTTTGCTGGAGCACAGGGTAAGTGGCTACAAATGAAAATTTATGTGTTGGCCCTTTAAATGGCTCTTTGTGTCTCTAGCCATCTGCCTCTGGAAGAGAGAAACCTGGCAACTTTTTGCAGCTGGATGTTATCTGTGACTTTTTGGGCTCTGGTCTCTAGGCTGGGGATCACAGCTTAGCGTTTAGACCCCATACTTCTCAGGGGGATCCAAACAGTCCCTTAAATACCCCTCCAGTGCTTCAGCTGCTCCCTGTGAGTGCCCAGCCAGCCCTCTTGAGGCTCCACCATACTCACTATCTGTCAGATTGTGTTGAAGCTGTTTCTTCTGCCTGTCCGTGGTTATAAGTCTTCTCTCTTGCTATTATTCAGTTGTTTGTTACAGATGACTTCTCTACAATTTAGCTGTAATTCTAGATAGGCCCTGGGAGGAGGTTGGGGTAACTTCTACTCACTCTTCCACCATCTTGGATCTCTACAATCTGTTTTTATATCTTCTAAGTTATAAATTATCATTTTGATAATTAGGAGATATGAAGCAAAAAACCTGATAAAAAACAGAATGGAGTATGCT
This sequence comes from Tonatia bakeri, assembly GCA_004024845.1. Lineage (NCBI taxonomy): Eukaryota > Metazoa > Chordata > Mammalia > Chiroptera > Phyllostomidae > Tonatia > Tonatia bakeri. Next base: position 105,203 of record PVIA01005789.1, read on the forward strand.
CTTAGTAATGTAACATGAAACTAGAGGCCAGAGAGTGGAGGAAGCGGGTTGTGAATGGGGTAGGTGGTTAGGGGTAGGTGCAGTAAGGGTGGCCTGGCTTGCTGGAAGAGTAGCAACATTGACATTGTTCTTAATTTCCGGTGTTTGGTGATAATAAAAACAGACTTCTCATTCTCATGGAGTTTATTATTGTTTCTCAATTCTTCTTGGTTATTCTTGGGGTTCAGTTGCTCCCAACCCTCCTTCACTCACCTTTGTAGCTGCTGGTAATAGTATTCTTATATTTGGAGAAAATCACTTTGAAGATTCCTTTTAATTTTGAGATGTTGTGACCTTTTGGAAACCATAATGCAGTGTTGTGGAAACTACCTACACACGCGTTGTGCTCATTATGTTTTGCATTGAATCCGAGGACTACTTGTGTTTAAAAAAACACCTCTTATCACAGTGCCTTCAGATAGAGCAGTGTTGGCACATTATCCCAATCATTTTAAGAAAGCACATGTACATGTTGTTTAAGAAGAGTGCTTTGTTTGACATGTCCCCTAATTTCCTAGAGTTGCAGTATAGCTTTCTTATGAAGTAATCCAAACAGACTAAGTGATATTATTGTCCCTTCTGCAAAGCCTTTACTTCAGCACTCACTTTGCCACTTTAAGACACTGTATCTTAAAAATATACAAACATCTGCATTTGAAGGTTAGTGTGACAAGTACTGTTTGCACTGGTGAAGAGAGAGGCACCATCTGCATGGAAAGGTCATGTTTAATTGTCTTGGCACTAATTTCTGAATAACAAAAGTACAGACTGACATGAAAACTCAAACACACCAGCTTGTTTTTAAGTTTCCAATAGTAGCTGCTAATTCAACAAAGAGAAAATGTGGTTTCATGTTTTTGGATCATGTGGGCCTTACTCAAATCCTTCTTGTATTTTTGGTCTGACTTTATTTGAAAAGATTGCTGTACTAACCGATATGTGCATTTTATACTTTTGGACAAAGTACAAAAATGATTTGATTAATGAGCCAGCTAATATTTTTCTCAGATATTCTAGCTTCCCAGGAGATGCCAGGGTAGAATCAGGTTATGAAAATGGGTCACCCTTGAAATCACCCATAATGGGGCTGGGGGTGGGGCCCCCCCAGAGAGAGCAGAGCAGTTAAAATTTCAAAACATCTTGGTCCTCCTCAGGGTGGATATTATGAAATTGGAAAGGCTTTCAAACTTTTCAGGGGGAGTATGTAGACAGAAATTTCAACGCCTTTGTTTAAAAGGCTGGGCAAATGAGTTAGACAATAGTAAACTACTTGCCTAAGGTCCTGCATATAGTCAGTGGTAGAGCTGAGATCTGACTTAGCCCATTGTTTTTGTGTTACTGATTCCAGTGATACAAAACTCAGCACTTTAATGCTCTTTTAAATTCACAAAGTGAACAAGGCTCCAAAAATTTAAGAAGATTGAAATCATATCAAGTGTCTTCTCAGACCATAATGGAATCAAACGAGAAATCAGTCGTAAGAAAAAACTGAAAAACACACAAAAACATGGAGGCTAAATAACATGTAACTAAATAATGAATGGTTAACAATGAGATCAAGGAAGAAATCAGAAACACCTTGAAACAAATGGAAATGTGGACACAGCAACCGAACTCTGTGGGACACAGGGAAAGCAGTCCTGAGATGGAAGTTCAAAGCATTACAAGCCTACCTCAAGAAGCAAGAAAATCTCAAATAAACAATCTAACTTCACACTTAAAGAAACTACAAAAAGAACAACAAACAAAGCCCAAAGTATATGTAAAAGGAAATAATAAAGATCAAAGCAGAAGTTAATGAAATATACTCTAAAAAATGCAAAAGTTCAATAAGATAAAGAGCTGGTTCTTTGACAACATAAACAAAACTTTAACCAGATGCATCAGGAAAAAAAGAGAGAGGACTGAAATAAATAAAACATCAAGCAAAGTGGTGAAGTAACAAATGACACCAGAGAAATAAAAAGAATTGTAAGAAAATATGCCAACAAATTGGACAATCTGGATGAAATGGATAAGTTCCTAGAAACATACAGTCTTCTAAAACTGAATCAGGAAGAATCAGAAAATCTGAATAGATATATTACAACTAATTAAATTAAAGCAGTAATAAAAAAAAAAACTCCCAGCAAACAAAAGTCCTGGACCAGAGAGCTTCACAGGTGAATATTACCAAACATTCAAAGAAGAACTAACATCTATCCTTCCTAAACTATTCCAAAAAATTCAAGGGGAAGGAAGACTTCTAAGCTCATTTTATGAGACCAGCATTATTCTAATCCCAAAATCAGTAAAGACACTACAAAAAAAGTACAGGCCAATATCCCTGATGAACACAGATGCAGAAATCCTCAACAAAATATTAGCAAACCAGATCCAGCAATACATTAAAAAGATCATGTGATCAAGTGAAATTTATTTCAGGGATGCAAGGTTGGTACAATATCCACACATCAATAAATGTGATATGTCATGTAAACAAAATGAAGGATAAAAATCACATGATCATATTGATAAATGCAGAAAAAACATTTGATAAAATCCAGCACCCATTTATTATAAAAACTCTCAGCAATTGGGAATAGAGGGAAGATACTTAAACATAGTAAAGGCCATATATGACAAATCCACTGCCAGCATCATACTCAATGGGTAAAAACCACAAGCATTGCCCTTAAGATTGGGAACAAGACACGGATGTCAGCTTTCACTGTTCTTATTCAGCATTGTACTGAAAGTCCTAGCCACAACAATCAGACAAGAAGAAGAAATAAAAGGTGCCCAAATTGAAAAGGAATAAGTAAAAAAGCCATTATTTGCAGATGACATGATACTGTAGCGATTTTCAAACCTTGCTTAAAACACCCGGCTGTCTCACTGACTGTAGCGATTTTTAAACCTCACTTAAAACCCAGCTGTCTGACTGAAGCGTGCAGAACCCAGTCTTCTCTCAGCTGGCTATGGACGCGCTTAAACATACTTGCTGTTGCGTGCAGAACTCGGCCATTTCCCGGCTAGGGACACGCAAAAAACCCACTAGAGAAATAATCAAGCACAGAAACAGTTTTCTGAGTGGAAGTCAAAGACAGAGCGCTCACTCTCCAATTCTTTGAGCTGCTCCGGGCTAAACCCTCCTAAGGGAAAGAGCTTCTTCCTTTGTCCCAGTGGGTTTTTATTGAGAAAGTAGACACAGATTGTGGATTGACAGTCTGGCAGAAGGGATCAAAGGGAACATGTATCTTACAAGGATGTTAACAGAGTTTCTGTTGTGATTCCGGGCAGAGATTGGAGTTTTATCATATGAAAAGACTACAGGTTTCAAAGGTTTCCTGACTGTGCCTTCAAATTCCAAGTTAATAACATCCTCCAGCAAACAGATCTCACAGGATTTTGCATATTCTTTGTCCCAGGCCTGATTACCCCGGGGGGTCCACCATCTCCTGTCTGAGCTGCCCCTTCCTTTGACTGGAGACAGAGGCAGCAAGGAGACTTGGATTTCTCACATCTGAGTACAAAGACTCAGGCTAAGAGGGGGCAGGGGTAGATGCCGATCACCCCTTCCTTTCCACAGCCCCTTCATTTATTTCCACAGTCTCGTGAGACTTATTCCACAGAGGCCTTTATGAGATCAGCCCCTGTCTTAGGTCCATTCTCTATCCTAGAGAATTGTTACCCGTC